>JABFPJ010000444.1:0-41661 GCA_022817425.1 Gryon sp. ZL-2020 | reverse complement strand
ATATTTCTCAAAAACTGCTCTGTAACTGGTGTTTTTTATTGCAAAAATATGTTAATTAAACATCGATTAATTTTTATATCAGTTTTTCATTTTCATGGCATTTCTGAGAAAACTGATAATTAACGTTATTTGACATGAATCAGTCAATCCGCCATAAGCGCAATGTAATTCAATGAGAAAATAGCTCAACTTTGATATTTATTTTCTCAAAAACTGTTCTGTAAAAATGGTTCAAATTTTGCCAATTGCTTCTTAATAATCTTATTAATCACATATCAAAAAATCAATGACTTGTCATTTCCCCAAGAATACCCAACAACCTCCTTAGCGTTAAAAACTTCAATTACATTTATATGACTAGTTTCATAATAATAGTCATATTTGTACTCATATGTAAGATCATGAATTTATATATATTTATGAAATGTATTGTTTTTTATATCACATAGAGTTTTCTAAATTCCTAGGAATAAAGAATAGCATCACGATAATATACGTGTAGCATCATTCATTAGATTTTTTATAGCAGATTAAAATTTTTATTGGCAAAGCGATAAGTAGTTGAATTATAAGTCAAAATTTGCAGATAAAATTATTTAACCTTTTCAGGCCTTCTTATAGCCCTTTATATATCCTTGTCGCAAGAGAAAAAGTTCAATCTTTCTTCTTTTTTTGACAAGTCCATAGGACTCAACCTGGGTGAAAAAAGTTAAGTAATGTAAACTTAGCTTATACTTCACCATGTTAATTGATATCAATATCTTATATTAAGAGTACTTTTAATAATATTTTTGAGATTTCTCAGTTTATTATATGCTTTCATTGTGCATTTGTAGTTATAATGATTGAGTTTTTATTAGTATACTTATGGTTCGAAGTTTTTGTTTTAACTTTGTTTCTTTTTGTATTGTTATTATATTAAAAATACGTTATTTAGTAATATTTTTATGTTTTCCACTTCATTGTGTTTTAATGTTTAACTCTTTTCACCGAATCAAAAAAATTTAAAGAAATTCAACAAATATATAAAAACCACAAAAATTAATTCTCGTTTGAACATTATTATTTATTGAAATGTATAATAAATGTTTATTCAAATATAAAATGGAATTTTATTGGAATATACAAATACGTAATATTTACACCTTAGTTAAGCCAAAATCGTGACAATTTTCTCAAAATATAATTTTACCATGTTTAATTAAATATTTCATTTGGATAAATATTCGCTAAAGTAATATTAAACCATTAATAAAAACAAATTATTATTTCAACTGATTTTTTTATCAGTATTATCCAATAAACGAAGTAAATAGATTGTTGATAGGCAATGTGTGAATCAGGTGTGAAAAATTGTTCATTGAGCAGAGTAATACGATCTAAATGTATAACGTATACTGAATCTGAAACTAATATTGCAATGTTCTTATTTTTTTTCAATTCATTTATTATAATATTAATTAGTAAATTATCCGTTCACTTTTCAATAGGCTCATAACTTCACTTGACATTTTGTTCTTTTATGTCACATTTGCTTTAAAACTTATCTATTCGTTCAAGTGTAAGTATTTATACATTAGTAGAAAATAAATCAGCCACCTATAGGTGGCTACTTCTAAAGAAGAAATCAGCTACTTGAAATGAGACCTCAGACACCTATGGGTTTTCTCTTTTTGACACTTTTGGCACTTCTCTTTATCTTAAAAGATATCTTAAAACCCATAGGTGTTTGAGGTCTCATTTCAAGTAGCTCATTTCTAAAAAAGATTTAAAAAATAATGAAACGATCAAATATTTAACATATACTTTAAACGGCAAAAACTTATATATTTGTAAAAATATATTTTTTTCCGTATGGATATGCATACCCATATCGTACCCGTAACTATTTACAATATACCTATAAAAATTTCAAAAAATACCGATAAGAATTGATATTGTATAGAAAATATTCAACTCCGTACGCAACTTTAAATTTGGGTATTTAGTGGGAGGATTATAACAATCATCAGAAGTGTAAGTATTCTAACCAGAAACCCTTTTAAAACAGTACTTTTCGAATTTTTCAATTTGCTTCGGTTTACATTTATTTATATTAATTATTCTTTTTTCGTAATATAATTAACAAGAAATTGATTGACAATATTTTTTTAACTCATTTTATTATATGATGATATGACTTTTTGAATCCGCCCGTTCTTGTCCCCAAAACAAGCTCTTTTACGAGATAAAATCCCGGCATCATTGTTCCAAATCTCGGTACAATTTTATGCAGAATCAATTTGCGCCGTTGGGATTTCTTCGTCCGATCATCCGGAACATATCAAAGTGTTGGCAGTTGGCAAGTGCTAGCGTTTGGCAAGCTCTACTGTCTCAGCGAAAAAATATAATAAAAAAAGAACAATTGTTTCCGACAGATAGTGAGAGCTGCCCGAAGGGAAAATTGTTTCTTCGAACAAGAAAAGGAAGCGTTCGATTATGTCAGTCAACCAAATTCACTTCGCCATAATTGTCATGTATTCGAATTGATATGTACTGTACTCTTATAGATTCTGAAATTCTACTTCGATGTAATGTTCAATTTACGTAAACAATTTACCGAGATTTCCGTCACAATTTATTTTCTTTTATGTAATAAAAATGTATTGTAACAATTTTTTTGTTATACTAACTAATTATGAAGGTATTTGTATAGATAATTAACAATTTCGTTTTATTTATTTATAATTTATTCATTTTAATTAACTTATTTTTTTATTCAACAAGGAATTTTAACACATTTATTAAATTTACTTTTTAATAACTTTCTTTAATTTTACGTTCTTTATGTTTAAGAATGTTAAATTAAATTATTTTTCTTAATATTACTTTTAATTACAAAAAAACTTTAATTGATATAAGATAAATAAGAATAATGATTATTTTTAATAATTGTTTGTTTCAATTTTTTTATATTAAATGTTTTATTATAACTTTTATATTTTTTTTGTTGGAACTATTTTGTTATATATTTAATCCTAGAACATCAATTTTTGCATTTACATCATGATAATAACTTTACGAACGAGAAATCTTTTCCGAAAATGTTTTAGTTAATTCTGTTGCTGTGAGACTACATCGACAAGCTTGAGTGAGCTCAGTAGGTGGCTGCCAAGAAACCAGGAGCCAATTTTTTTATAGTTTCTGGGTGGTGAAATCCTTGAAAAATTGTTGTATTAAGTAGATCTATTTCATGAGAAAAGAAGATAAATTGCAATAGTAATTAATTTAACTTCAAATTAAACACACTTTTCGGTCATTTTTACATAATTAATCAGTGTACCCTAACAAAAAAATATATTTCAAAATATATATGCAAAAATATTTGTGAATATGTACACATATATATTCGGCAAAAATTATATATTTAATATATATTACAAATATATTTGCAAAATATGTGCAGAATAATATTTATATTATTACACTTTGTAAGGATATTTGATTTACATGTCCAATTTAAATAAATTTTTTTAGTACTGGATACAAATTTAATAGTATCATTTCTTTATATTATACTTTGACAATGAAAATTTATGTACAAATTTTTAATTTTTTCAATGAAATTTGTAGAGACACATTGATAACTTTGAACACTATAAAACCGCCATTTATTATGATAAATTCATGCTTTACGAGGGTTCTTTACAGGAAATTGAATGCGGTATACATTGCTATACATGAATTCAAGCTGAAATCTATTTTTTTTATCACACAAACTGTCATATAACTTTTTTTTAATATGTACTTTAGTAAGAATGAGAAATGTAAATCTTTCCTATTAATGCAATTATTATTTAAGTTCATAATATGAAGATTTTTTTATATATATATGAAATTTGTATCAAAATAAATGTTTAAAAGAACAGCATTCTTTATTTTCACTTGATCCTTTGTTGTTTGCATCAGAAATCGATCGTAAGACAATTGTCGTCGATTTAGGAAATTCAGTTTAACAGATTACAACTCTGACATACGATCTTGCTTGTCTTAGAGTTAATCTCGACACAGTGACTGGAATTAAATTTGCATCCAACTGGACTCTGAAAATTGATTTTTTCTCAAGAACTAACAAGCTGTTTTTCGTAAGTTTATCCTATCATAAAAATTGTATCATCGAAAATATGATTTATCACTAATACAACAGCTGCTATATTATCCAAAAACGTCTCAAATTACACATTCTGTGTACATTTTTCTTGTTTACTTTTTTCGGTAGAATAAGAAGGAAAAATATTGAATTTAAAAATACAGAATGTCATATTATTTTGTTATTTTGAAAAACAAATTTGCTACATAATGATCATTGACATATGCAGTACGTATATGATACTTTTGAATACATAATATTATCGATGAATATATGTATATTTACTGTGATTGTTATTCTTCGTGTAAAATGAACGACTTTGTTTGCACACGTTGAATTTTTCGTAATATTTGATCGTCCTCGAAGACGAGATAGAGCGAGAGCGAAGTCGTACGATTGCATCTGTCAGCAAAATTCGGTTTGTCATAATTGTCACGTATCGACTTGGCGTGTATTTACTCGTGCGAGTATTCCGTATTCCGTGTTAGACATGCGTCGTCGGTACATATCCTCCTAATGTCGATGCACACGCTTCGTTATACGCGAATCTATATCTGTGTGCATGCATAATGCGCCCACTTATGTGTGTTCACATGTGCGGGCATAGGTATGCCAATATGTGCGTATCGTAGGTAGGATTCGGTTGTTCGGTTGCGATGGCATCTGCCGTTGACGAGGGAGCTTGTGTAATGACGAAGGCAAGGTTGCGACCCGACTCAATGAAACGATCGACGTCAATGATTCCATAACGCTCATACGAAACCCATGATCATGCAGATAACGTGTCTGCATTTGGCAGCGCTTCTGTACGTACGTCTTTACACTTTTTTGTGTTTTTGTGTATTTTCACTGAAATTGCACCAAATGATCGTATCGTAGGTATGAGAAAAAAAGGTGTATCATATAATTGATGATAATTGAAACACTATCGCAAACTGAATTGAACATGATAGACAAAAAATCCGAAACACAAATTAGTTAATTAATTACATATCAAATAATTAGCTATTACAATGCAATGTATATGTGAATTAAAACAAAGGAATATATTACCCTTGGTATTATTTATTCAACAATTCTATTTAATTTCGAATTAATAATATCTTTGTACTATTGATTATTAAAAGTAAACATTTTCAACTAATTTCACGAATCGACTACAGTTTCATTTTTAATTTTTGATGATTATTTGAACGAATCAATAAGTGCATAGCAAATAAAAGGTACAATAGAGTTGAATTTGTATATAAATTTGAGTTTCTATTTTAATTATGACGGATTTCAGTTACAAATAGTAGACAAGTGTTTAGTTAGTTAACAGTTAATTTTACTGAGAATTAAGGTAAATTTACAGGTTCTATATATCTTTTATACAAAGTGGAGTCTTCTTTTATATCTCTGATAAACTGGCGATATAGATGTGGCCAACGTTTAATTCAAAAATATGTTTCTTTCGCTACTATTTCAATAATGCAAAAATATTACCGTTAGCTTATAAATTTCAACGAAATTGACACAAACGGGTGCTTGATATGAACGTTATCGAATAATATATTGTGTCTGTATATTGGTTCCAATAGTTTCGATCGTTACAACTACAACCAAACAATATGTTTGTGTTGTCGTATGAACCCACGGTTTTGGAGCACATTTATTAAGTATCCACCGAAATCAGAAATTTTATTTATTTTCAGTCATATTAATTTGTCATCGGGGTTGAAATGAATCATTTTTCGTAATATTGCATTATTCATGATAATTAATATTTAAAATATTTATAAGCGTTTCCACTCTTTTAATGAGTTTTTATTTAATTAATAACCATTATTATCATATTCATCGGATAGTTGAAATAAAATCAAACAATTGCAATTTTGCAAAGACAAACAGTAATAGTTACATTATCTTTTAATAATTTGTCCCTACGCGCAACAATGAATATTACACACGCACCGAATATTCATTTCAATTACAACTCAATCCACGAATTGATAACTGGAATATATTATTAAGGTTTAATTACATTCAACATACATTTTTAAATACTAGGATATCCTGCGAACTTGGCGCGCTATGTTTTAATTTTTTTATTTTTGATACAACTATTAAATACTTACTAAAATATACAAAATATAAGTTTACAGCTCATAGTTTAGAGCTTTATTAATAAATATGAACGTAGAATGTTTTGTCCCGGTAAACAACATTTTCAGGTCAATATTGATGTTAATAATAGATAATATCATTTTAATTACCTTAATTGAGATTATTTTTAATCTTCTAAGTCTTTATTTGCACTTTTGCTTATGTCACTGTTCAAGACTAATAAAATAAATTATTAATAATTATTGGTCATTATAAATATAATTAATATTAATTAATATATGTTTAAAGAACAAATAAATGTCAGAGTTAAATAATGAAGCTGTCAAAAATTGATAAATAATAAATATAACTGTAAGCCAACTTCATTGATATATTGGTATGCAACTTTATTAACTAGAAGGATAGGATTAGGAAAGTCTATAATTGACAACTGACATAATTTAGTACATAATGGATCTTTTTTCACTTTAATTAATCTTATAAAAATTATAACAACTTGTAATTTGAAATATTCCGGGAATAATACTTGAGTGCAAATTGTTGCACTATGATTTTATTTCATTTCATACAAAAAATAGAAGAATATCAAATTGTATTTTTTTACTTTTTTCATGCCGTTTTTAAAAATTATTCGCTTGAAACATTAAATCTATTCAAATACTAGTTGTCATGGTACGATATTTTACACATATACTTTTTTTATGTTTATAAAAAAGTGATAATTTTAGAGACCTACATTTATATCTTTATACCCAGAAAATCCATACGTTTGAAAAATTTGAATAAGAAGTAAAAAAAAAAATTAAACAACATTACATTAAATGAACGCAACCTTAATAGTCCAAAGAATAGTACAGTTTTTCACAAAACAAAGCTACATATGTTACATATGTCCTATAGCACAATACAGCCAAGCGTTGAAACCCTACCTCTGTTACTTGTTTGAAAGGCTGGCAATTTCTTGCTTTTTTTCTTTTATTTTTGTTTCCATGGCTTCTTTTATCGTCGGTTGCACTTTTACTGTCAATGACAAGTAGACAAATGTAAAGTAGTTTAATAGGATACAATTTTTTAATACATATTACGCAATCATAAATAATTTTGTTCAAATAATTTTGAATGAATATTAAAAAATGTTATAAATAAGGTAGAAGCACCGGTTTTCGACCGGTGCCACCTTATTGACAATTTACATATACAATTTGCAATACTTGTTAATCAAATGATTAAAAATACTTAATTGAATAATAAATTCATGTATGCAAAATATGTTTAAATCGATAAAATAAAATTACTTTAAAACAATGTCTCTAAATATGAATAAAAAAAGTTTAACATCGCGCTTAATATAAAACTATTTTATTAGTCTTCGTTTTTTACATACTTATCTCAAATGTATCCTATTTGCGACAATATAAAGCAAAAAAAGTACATTCTGCAGAAACTTTAAGAATGTTGAAAACTATAAAAAGATAAAATATTGAGGTTCGTTCAGTTACCTTTAAACATAGAAAATACGGAATTTTCGATGAAAAGTAGCAAAATTGTTGACGTTTAAATTTATCCATGTTTTCGCTCTTATTATCGAAGTCATTGAAGAATCATGATTCAAATATATAATGTCTTACCAGAATTGAACTTAAAATCAATAAAGAAAATAACAGGGATTTTATAGATATTATATGGAAATCTGAGAGGCATTAAAATGTACATGAACCTACGAAAGTTCAGAATTTCATAGCATTCTTCGCAAGGATGAATGTCGATCAATTTTATTGATAATGATAGAACTTCAGCGATTCCTATTAATAGTTTATGTCTGAGTAATTTCATAACATCTTCTAATTTCTCTAGCTTCTTAATTACTTTCTATCATTAGGAGAATGAGATTTTATGAATTTCAAGTTATTATCATAGTTTTTAAATAACATTCATACCAATTTTATTGACATAATTCTTTTAATGCCTCATTTTTTCCTTCTTCTTGCTTTAATTTTGCATGATAAAGTAAGTAATATATTTACAAAAACTTCCATTGCAAAAGGGCACTTTAAATTCAAAAACTGTGTATATTTTGAAATAGCAGTATGTAATATGATAGTAGAAAATATTACTAAATACTCGGCATTGTTTTAAGGTACAATCTCTAAGAAGCCTTCGTTGCTGACAACGATATCCATAAATTTCAAGGATTTCTCTTCTACTAAGTACAAGATGCTCAAAATACGTTAATCTATGATGCGATATCATGACGTCATGCAATCATGAGATATGAGATAATACTGTGTATTTAATGTGAAAGCAGAAAGAAATGGGAAAATTGCTTCAAATACGAAACAAAGCAAGAACGACCAAGAAGGATGCGATTCTCTGGTTCGCCTTCGGCAAACTTTTACCGCGTTATGAATTTTCGTATTAAAATGTAAATAGAGGTATTTGTAGTGTATTTTTCAAGTAAACTGTTTGAATTTTGAATATGTTTCGTTAAAAAATGCAAATCAATGAGATAAATGTTAAAATCATACAGCATTATGCCGTAAATTATGAATCGATAATTGCTTATATTATACTTTTTTTATGTAAAAAGAATTGGATGCTAGTATATTACATAGAAATATTCAATTTAACTTACTTACAGTAAAATATCACAAAATTTGATTACTTCAGTCAATGGTGGAAGATTGTGGTTTCTTACCTAAAACAATGAAAATATAAATTGTTAATAATAAATTATGGTCTTTTGAAATAGTACATTTTTTGTAACTCATCGATTTATGTTTAACTAAAAATAAGTCAAGATTTGAAATCTGATGCAAAATCTGATTTTCTTCGCTACCTGACATCCTTGGAAGTCTTTTGGCTTCTATTCAAATTATAAATGAATATTTTAGCATGCAAACATTACTGAAAATTCTCCAAGAAATGAGGAATCATGATATTTGAACGAATCATATAAATATAAATTTGATATAAATTAAAATACGATTACTACTTTGAATTTCTTCCTGTTTCTTTTTCTTTTTTGTAGAAATTGAATAAATCTAATTTTGCAATCATATTAATAATAACCAAAATTGGTCTATTTTTTGAACTTCTATTAAAGTCATTAATGTGCTATTTTTCATATGATACAGAATGAAATTACCAACTCTATTAATTTCAAATTTTTATTTTTACTTACGAAAGTTTCATTTTTCGTATAGAAATAGTTTACTTTTAATCAATAATAATTTAAATTACCGATTTCCTCAAATCATTTACAACTCAATCAATCTTATATTTTTAGAAATGTTCCAAATTTAATATTTGCTAATTTGATTATATCTATTTTCAAATTTAATTTTTCGTTTTTTACTATTCTTCCAAGCGGTGTTGTCATATAGTCGATAAATGGGCAAATTTATATTAAACGTGTATTGTAAATTTCTAAATTTTTTTAGGATATCCAGCTGCTACTAAGCAGTATGGTAAGCAAACCAAGATCTTTCAGTTTAGTGTAAATGAAATCATTTTACGTCACGCGGTGCCATAAGTACAGTTTAAGGTACAGGTTAGTTTTTTGTAAACTGCATTTAAGGGTCTTTTGTGACGTACAACATAGTTTGTACCATGGGAAGTAAACGTAAACACTTTTTTCGCTTCAGACGCAGTACATTTCTTTAGTTGCTTTCGCAACTAAAAGAAATAACATTTTAATTATTGATTTATATAATTTTAAACAGCTTAAAGGTGCATAAAATTACAAAAAAACTGGTATGTAAATGATTTAAAATTAACAGATACACCTGTCAGTTACAGCAATTTTTTCAATTGCATTCAGACGAAAGTTATAAAGAATGTATATCTTTGTAAGAATATTTGTTTGAAAATAAAAATTAGCTTTATAAAACTCGGTAAATATAACTACATGCATTTGACTTGTTGTTCTATATAGAGTTGTTAAAAATATCTGTGTAATATTGAAAAATATACAATAAAGCACTTTTCCAATGAAATGCTACACGAAAAATAATTGAATCTTCTAAATTAGTATTTCATAATTAGATGAATACAATGACAATCATCACATTTTATATATATACATATATTGCTTATAAGGTTATAACACATCAACAAGACAATTTTCGTATATTATTCTTGTAACTTAAATCTTACTTTATGATAAATTTAACCACGTATACTCTGGTAAATATGATGAAATAGCACATTATGTTCCGAGGGCGCCACTGTCGCGAGGAGTATATAATATTTTACGGTTTACTATTATACAATGGTTAACGTACTAAAAGTGCGCTGGATAACGAAACAGAATAAGTTAACCGCAAAATTTAGGTTACTGAAACAAATGTATGATAGATATCCAAATTCTAAACATCAATTTTGGTACATTTTAATACAATACTATTGTGTGACTATTTCTTATTTTCAATGATAAAAAATAAACATTGTTACCACTTAATTCATATGAAAAGAGCAAGAGAGAAAAAATTCTGAATGAGTGAAAATATGTATAGGTAATGTATATATATACCCATATGGAAAATGTAATTTTCCATTGTAACAATTTCACAATCAAAACCAATGTTGAAACAATGTCGGCTGCCGACATTGGCTTATCAACGTTGGACCAACGTTGTATTCACTGTTACGCCAGCGTTATTACAGGATTGTTAACCAACGTTAATAGCCAGTTTTTGTCCGACGTTGAACCGACGTTTTAGCCCAGTATTAACTGACTAAATTTTTCATAATTAAATTACTGGCTTACCAGCATTGGACCAAGGTTGTATTCACCGTTATGCCAATGTTCATACAAGGTTTATATCTATATCTTATTCAAATAAATCTATCACTTGTCGTCAATGTCATTCCAGAAACGTCAATTTTAACATGCCATCAATTTCTTATAACTTCGCGAGCGGCAAGAGTAACAAAATCGATCACATAGTTTCAAAAGCACATAAACACATTAAAATTTCTATCGATTTTGCGAAATCTCAATGGAAATAAGTTTCATTATATTTGATGTCAGAAGTTTTCATTGAGTTTCTATTCCAGTACACATTCATATCAGTCGTATATATCGATTTCGATATATCTTAATATGAATAGCAGAATCCACATATTTCAAAACGTAGCCGGTTCAACTGTTTGGCATGCATTATACCACCGCGCGTGAAAATGTGTAATTGTATTGACGCTTGATTTTGTTACTTTTCTCGTAGAAAAAAGGAGAAGGAACAAACCAAATAAAATCAGAAGAACATTTTTCTCACAAAGGAATGAATTGTATATTGTCGATGAACAAAGTTGTCCGAACCTCGGCACGATTCTTAATTTGAACCTTCGTTGAAATTCCGTTCTAGGCTTCTGTTTGAAAGCAGAAAGTGCCTTCAGTTATCGGAGATTTTTACGGGCGGTTGCGAGAGAGTCTCTGCGAGCAAACTATAAAGCGAGCAAGGCAACGCGCCACGATTGTCGGGTCCGATCTCTCTCCTGGGATTTAAACGGCTTGCCTTGATACCGCCACAAGACATTATTTACAGTACTCTGGGCGCTCTTACGCGCAAGTAAAATGGCGAAATACACATTACGTAACAGCAGGCGACACGACAGCCGGGCAAGTTTTGGAAGCTGCCGGGACCAGCTACGTCGCGTATCATACACACGGGCTTTATTTACGACGAAAAATGCCCGAGCGGCGAAATTACTCCAAAATATAAAGCAGCAGGAAAGAAAAAGTCAGCCAAATACGTATAAACGTTCAGAGTTTGGATAAAGAACAGTGATTAGTAGCTCTTTTTACTTGACACGCTCTTCTCAAATTACCGACGTTACCAATTTCACGATCACGCTCGTAAATCTTACATGATTTAAACAATCGCAGAATATTCCACGAAATACGGCGAAGAAAAGGAAACATTTTCCAACAAATCTGGTATAAGCATTCGCGAAGATTATAATGGAGTTTTTTTTCCAAGCCATTGCGTTGGAATATACATATATGATTGTACTGATAATAACAACTATGTTCCTTCGAAGAAATGTTAAATTTTTAGAGCTGCATTTATAAATATTACAATATACATTTATAAAATATTGATTATTGATGACTAAATACTGCATTATAAATTGCAAATTATATTAAATAAACTAGTAAGTGATTTTGCTTTTAATAAATACATTGAAAGGCATAATGAATGATTCTTAATATTAATTCAAATTTTAATAGACTTGAAGAAGAAAATACTTTTTATAGATAAATAATAATCACGTTTCAGTTATCTTGCATTGCAAACAAGACAATACTAATGTTTTGATTGTTTAATGACAATTCTAACAGGTACTAATGTTACGCCACGCTTCACATCGAGATAGCAAACGGATTGCTAAATAGCAATAATTGAATATGTAAATGTGATTGGCAAATTTAATCATAGATTGTGCATTCATTAACCGTCGCTTAGATTATCGATTCTTAAGATTGAAGCTTTTATTATTAAAATATCAGCAGAATTATTATTGATAAATTTTAGCATACGAGATCTATTATTATCTTGAACGTATTTTAATTAATATTCATATGAATTATCGTTGTAAAAAGTTTATGCATTAATAATTATATCTTAATAAAAATATATACATTGAATATTCGTTAATTAAATATGTGATTCTTGTTAATGTAAAAAATGATTCCTTCGAAATCAGCGAACAGTTGTTATGAATTAATTAGATGAGTACAAATCTAGATACTGGCAAACAATATTTCTTAGCCTTCCATTAATCTTCTAGTCCTACTACTGTATTCAATCATACTAAAACTATTCAAGTATGATTGCTCATATTTCACTTAATCAAATTGGATTAATTTATGTTAGACGATATCTTACTTCACTCAAATTAATTTGAATAGTGTTCAAATCAAATAATTCCAATATATTCTGAACAAGGTTAACAATCTCAAAACAATGTCAAACAATTATCTTCGACTTCTAAACATTGCGAAGTAGGATTATTTTAGATATAGGTAACAATAGATTACTTTAAGAGCAGTTGTTTAATCGAACAATAGCCAATTAATTGTTCTTCAGTAAATAGTGAACAATAGTAATTTCTTATTGTTGATAATCGAAGTAATAGTAATGCAAATTCATTGAAACGAAATTTAAGTTATAACAAGATTTTCAAAATGTGCAGGATTAAGTGAAATGTCCAGGTTTTAATAAATTTCAATCAACTCAAAATGCTTATGTAGACGTACTTATTAATGAAATATCACGTATCAAAGTAAATCAACTTATCCTACTTGAAAATTCAACTTTGCTTCCCAAATATTTAAAATTCAAGAGCTTCAGAATGTCAAAAGTGTATTCACGACACTGATCCTGAAAATCTGACAAAAATTATGGTTTACATTAGACAATTTAACGTTTCATTTTCATACATTGCATGAGTTGGTCTGATAACTGTGCAAACATGACAGCATAAAAGCATCAAATTATCAGACAACTTTTGTAAAATATTTTATGTTAAAATAGTAATTCTCAAAATTACTTTACTTTGAAGACTACGTTAACTTTGAACGAAGTCTATAAATTTTCTAACTTAATATTTATACTACGTTGCTGTTAAGAATTTCATATGTTTAAACAAGACATAAGAAAAAATAACTTGGTTAAGAAGGAAAAAGAAAATAATATAGTAAAAACGTATTTCATTTATTTATACACAACTAATCTTTTGAGCTAGTAATTCAGACGACACTTGCGAGTTTTGCTATTTGAATTGAAAGAGCCTTACGTGAAAAACTTGTTTACTTATGGGATATGTAATTCCACTGTATCGCAAGGACTTTGTAAGTGAAATTCACATGACTCTCGGTTAAAAACTTGCAATTGCTATAGCAATAGCCTCGAGTACGCCTTATAAGATGCTTAAATGCATAAATTAATAAGTTAATAATATAAATATAGTAATCATTTATTAACTATTGATTATTGATATTACTAGTTAATGCTTTTATTTCGTTTTAATAGTATTTCCGATACTTTTTTCGGTTAAATTGACAGGAAAAATTCTCCTAATTATCGCAGAAATCGAACCTTCGAACAAATGAAATCATATCATATGATTTATAAGTTTGTTAATTTTTAAACAATTTTATTGCTGATGCAATCAATAAATTAATTAATATATTGCTTAATAATTAACTAATAACTTGTTTAACTTGTTATAATACACAAATAAATCATTTAAAAAATATTAATGTCTTGCGGTAATTGTATTTTCAATCAAAATTTTTAATAGTACAATTATTAAATATTATAATATTTATTTAGTAGTAAATTAATGTTCATTTATTTATTTATAAATATAATTCATAATTATTTATAAAATTTTCATACATTATATAATGTCATAAGTAAAGTGATTTAAAAATGGAATCATTTGTTATATTTTTCATATTATTAGAAGTAAGAACTGTTTTTTATATTGAGATATAATTGTTAGTATAATTATTATTAGCTTTTCACTAGTCTAATTTGGAACAATATTTTCTAGATTAACTAGTTTAGATGACGAACTATACAACTCCTTGTGGGTACCTATCTAGGCTAGCATCTTAATTTCTGACTTAGAATAAATTTGTATAGTTCAAAGCAAGTTTTATCTAGTCTATTTAATCTCACAGCTCCTTGTGAGTACGTTGTAAGTTTTCACTAGACAAGTAGCCGTCGTATTTACGTCACAAGTGCTTTTTAAACTAAAGTTGCTTTATACAATTTGTATTTGGGATATTGGTTTGTGAATCTAAAAATGTTTATTGTAATATAAATGATTCAATAATTATAAGAGTAAATTAAAAATGCATAAATATATTTATTTGTTTTTCCTTTGAAATTATTTCTTTTTTCGAAAAACTTTTTATTTTTCAAAAAAATTATCCAACACTGGTAGCTAAACTGGTTAAAAAATGTGTATATTTACTTTGATTCAACGAATAGCTGAAAGCAATCATGCATGAATCTAACATGTATGGACCTCCAAATAATCCAATCAATTCAATGGAAATGTAATATCATCATTCCTCTTTAATGAGAAAACTTTTTTTGGGTGCGTAAGATTCGTTAATATTAATTCCAAAAATATTGCTGTGTATGAATGATATTAAATGAATTTTAATGATATAAAAGAATTGCATAGTTGATGAAAATCGTGAATTTCTATATCAAATTATTTACATCAATTTATTCAAATTGTATTTATTATTAAACGTAAGAGAAATTAAATATCATGAAATTAAACATGGAAAGTATTTACAATGGAGTATGAAAATAATTGTGTAAACTTCGATCGTAGACTGACGTGTATTTTATTATTTTGTGAATGTAATATAATTGGTATGTTACCAATTTAGTGTATTTTATAATCAATCACATGCTTCAATTTCATGTTATGTCTCTATATTAAAAATTATCAGCAGAAGATAATTTTTATAAATTTAATCATTTTTAACTGTATTTGCAGATATACTATCAACTTTTTTTAAATGAATGAATTCCTACTATCGATTCTTAATTATTTAATATTCATCTCATTTATAACTTTTTGATACTTTAAGATTTATTTTCAATTAAATAATATCCATTCATTTTTTATATTAAATTGTAAAAGTAAGTATTTCCTTTTTTAACATTTTATAGCAGCTTTTAAAACATGTGGAAAAGTTTCAAAATTTTAAACTATATTTTTATCTTTTTATAATTGAAATTGAAATCACTTGCATGTGTTTTAATGCTGAAACACAAGTTTTTATAGTATAGAGTTTACATAGGGTAAATGCATCAGTAGTTGACCGCGTACCAGTTAATGACCGTTAAAATACATTTTAAATAAGCGATCATTCACTAGGTCAATTTGTTAATTTTATTCCCAGAAGAAACAAGCTTTACCTTTTGCTACAAAAAATAAGATTATGAATATTCAAATATTTTATTACGATGACATATTAAAAACCAAAGGATGACTCTGAACAATATTTCCATAATTGCTCTTGGTTAATCGATTATTTCACATCATGACAATGTTGACAAAGTATTAACTACAAAATTAATTCTTATAATAATTTTCGATTTGAAGTCCCAAATCAATAAATTAAATAATATTTTTTAATTTGAAATTTAAATTGACTACGACTAAAGTCAGATATATTAAATAAAGTACATTAAATCTAACCTAAACTTAGGAAATTCTGAGACTTAACTGTTCGAAACTGTTCACTTGCAGAAATGCTTGTATCTCATTTAAACTTGACAAATAATACAGTAATAATAAACTAAACAAACTAATAACAGAAACAGGACTTCATGCAAATAAGTCACCATTGAAACAATCATGGCATAATCACGAAAACAAGTTAAATGATTTATTTTGAATGTTTCAATGTGTATTTGTATGCTTGAAGTAGTATTTCTCTTAACGAAATTATATTAGACAATATAGTACTACAAAACCAAGAATACAATTGTTTGCAAATTTACTTTTGTCTGTTTTTGATCATTATTACTGTGTTCGAATATTTTCCTTTTTTGTTAATACAAAAATGTAAAGGAAGAATGATAAATAAAATAATTAAATACGTACACAGGGTTTTTACATACTGCGTAACAGCTAAAATTATTGAAAATATACATTCATAAAACGTATTTGAAGTAAAAGGTTTTTTAAATTGCAAAACTATCTGCGTAAAAATTAAAAACCTGTTTTATATTATGTATCTTCTATATTATAATTGCATTTTTACTTCCTACGTTACACATATCATTCTGTAATTAAATACATTTCTCTTTTTTAATAAATTAATTCTGTACGTTATTAAACAGAAATTCAAATACATTTTTATTATCAAGAGCGCTATCGATGGAAAATATTAAAACAGTATTATATTTTTCGTAGATGGTATCATTATTTTCCATGTAGATATTTTTATTTGAGTAAATAATATAAGATTTAAATTTGAGCAAAATAAACAAGTTCCTGGATTTTATTTACAATATCTTTCGCCACAAATAAAATATGTTTGTTAAAACAAATTGCTTAAAAATAGAATTTTAACAATTTTTTCGCTATTGCGAAAAATCTTCTAGACGCGATTTCAAGTCATTTATATACCGTCTTAAATGTATTTAAATAAACTCAATTAGATACATGATGTCTTACAGTAAGATTAAAGACATGTATTTTATTATGTGATGAATCATATAAAATCTACAAGATTTTAGGAATAAAATAAAACATAAGATTTTCTATTTGAAACAAGGTTCCGCAGGGATTTCGAATTCTAAACATGTATATGCCAACTAAAAATATAAACCTTTTATTTTAAACATTTCTCAAAGATTTTCAATGATTTTCAGCAGTCATGCTTTACGCGAAACACCTTGCAAATAATTTCCACACTTAATTATAAAGCAGCAAGAAAAATTAACATTGAATATAGAAAAAAATACCTAAACAGTATCTGTAGTAACTCTGGTTTCACGTTAACATGCCAAGCACGTCCAGAGAAGAACGGCGAACGCTACTTATGTACTTGGCGTGAGGCTCTACGTTTTCCCAACCCTTAGCGTATTAAGCGTTATCCTTCTTCTCTGCTTTTCTTCTTGCTTCACCGTAGCAAATGATTTATGCGGATACGAAGCTAATGAAGGATTCGCCTCTAGCGCAAACAGAATTTTCGCCGATGGTGAGTGAATTATATTCGTAGCGTCACTGTCGCGAAATGAATATCGCCACGCGAAAAATAGCATCGCGTCCCGGCTTTTCCTATGATTAATATGCATTCTTCGAGGCGTATGTTTTATCGAATCCACCAGGATCGCTGGGATTTATATCTCTGATTCTATTATCATTTTTTGATCGTATCGGGCAATGTCGTTGGTTATGTTTTCCGGAACAGGGAAGAAAAGTGGAGCCGAGAAACGCAGCCAGATATGCGAATTTATTTTGGCAGTTTTAGAAAAGACATTAATCTTGCATGGGATGGACACCACCTTTCAATTTATATATTACGTCCGGAAAAAAAGAAATCAAATGAACATCAATTAAATTCCAATTTTAGATTTGATCAAAAATCTACTTTTACTGACATGGTATAATTTAATTGTAGCCAATCATATGAAATGTAATTTTGTCTTATGATAATATTTGATTTATCTATTAGAAATAATTTCTGCTCTTGTCGATAATATTATTTCCTTATTTTACTTACAGTAGATGCTAAAATGCATGTATTGAATTCACATGATAAAGTATAAGCGGAAAATAAACATATTGCTTTCATAAAGTAAAATAAAGAAAAACTTTTAACTTTTATAAAAATATTTGCATTAAATTTCATGTAAACTGTTTATTCTAAAATTATTCATTTTACAATATTTGCTGTTTAATTTTTTAATTTTTAAAATTACTTTTCACATTTTAATTTAAATTCGAAAAGTTATTTTGAATTTTTACGTTATTATTCAGTCATAATTTGTAAGCGTAAAAATGTTTAATTAATCAAAGTATTATCGAATAAATATATTTCATTGAACATTTAGTAGACCTTTTTTTGTAATATCGGCACATCGTTGTAAAAAAACTAAAAAATCATAACATTGCTGAAAAATATTTCTCAACCATACGAATTAATTAATTCTTTTACTATAATTTATAAAATTGTTAGTTTTCTATTATTTTTTTAAATTATTAATACAATATTATTATTTTTTTAAATTTAAATATAACCTCCATATAATAAAATATTTAGATAAACTATTATCAACCGAATTTTGTCAACATGGTTTCTAAAATAGATGCAAGTTTGCAATCAACATCTTACCTTCTCAGTATTCACGTGCAGCTTTAATTATAATTTTGTACCACTAAGGAGGATATTATGAATGTTTTGGGCTTGTGAGGAATAATTGCTGTTTGACATTGTCTTGTCTTACAAGGATGAAATGCGTTGAGAATTGAGTTGTTAAGTTTACAATGTAACTCCGCGTTAAAATTAACTTTCGCGTTTTCAAAGCAGTCAAAAGTATGAGAGTCTTGGAATCAATTCAACGAAGTTCTCCTGCTTTTAGTTTCGAAAGAGGATAGTTAAAGTTACACATATTCATACAAATTATTTTTCAATTGTGCCATGTTACCTTGGAAAAACGATGTTGATTAATGGAAATAGATTTGCGAAATTTTGCAAAATTACTTTATTAAATATTTATCTCCCGAGATCGATTACCTTGGTTAGGTAGCTAAATTATTGAACTTGCATTCAGGAGACGAGGGTTCGAATTCCGTTGTCGGTAATCCAAATCAAAGTTTTTATATTTTGAAAAAAATATTCATCTCTCTAAGCAAAGCAATTTCTTTAATTTAGTTAAAGAAAAATATTTGAAATTAATTATATTAATTTCAATTTATATTCATTTCATTATATTCATTTCAAATTATATTAATTTCATTTAATATTATATATTAAATGAAAGCTTTAATAAATAAAACTCTTATATTTATATTATAATTATTTTTTTTGTTTACGCAGTTCAATTGACATATGAACAGGAACATGAAATTGACAAGCATAATTTTTTATAAGATCTATTACGAGTATTTCAAGAAGCCTATGTTAGTCTTCAATATATGTCAGCGGGGATTAAACGATAACGAACAAGCTCAGTTCAATTGGAAGTTCCATCGAACTAGGCGCATCCTAAATATACCCTTCTTAAGCCTAGTCATTTGTCTAGGCAAGCCCATTTTCATTTCCAGTAGGATCGATGTTTAATTTTGTACGTCTAGTAATTCGAAACTCATCGTTCTGTATTGACTCAACTAAGTCCTGAATCAGAATTCAACTTCATATTTGCATGCAATACATTGCACATTTGAAAATAATGGTTTATGTACAGACCGTTTGAAATTAGGTTTCCTAAATAGATATAGAAATAATATTTCAATATAAATGTAGGTCATTTTTTTAGTACTAGCTTAATTATTTCACTTCTTTAGTTATATAATACAAAAAAATTATACGTACCCATTTAAGTCGTTATTTCATTATTGGATCGAATTTATTTTTTAATCATGTTAAGTTTCTCAATCAGTTTATTCAATTTAAGATATTATTAAAATGAACTCAATATTTAACTTAATAAACTTTGAAAATCAAGTTAACTGCTTTTCTATCTTTCAATCTTATACGTTTTATACGAATCTCACTAAAAATTGGGGCTGGTCAAGAACAAAATACCAAGCGGTAATCTCTGGTCATGAATTAGTTTAATCTAAACGAGATAATAAGTTTCATTATGATGTGCTTGATCGATACTTATTGCGGGAAATTAGTAACGATGTGGAATTCAAAAGTTGGGACGCAGTGATGTGTGGAATTCCAAAAATTTCGTTACCTTAAAAAGATCGGGGAACGGCACGAAAAGCGTTCGAAATGGGGAATGAAGTTTCTTGAGACGCAGACGGAATCTTAATGTTTTCGAAATCCCGAAGTTTATCGAGATTCCAAATATTTTCCAGTTATACCGATATCGTAAGTCTAGTTTAAGACCCTAAGTCTTCTTTCAATCTACGACTTCGATTTAAAAACACATCTGGAAAATGTTCCATTCAATTCGGTTGGGATATTTTTATGCATTTGCTTGTGCTAATCGCATTCAAAGCAAATCGTAAAATGGCGTACGAAATTGATCCTTTTAAATTCATCCTTCATACCAATAATTAAGAGTTTAATCCTATTTTAAGAATGCTGTTTTTTTCACCATAAAATTGATTTCAGCTTTTATAATAGACCGATTTTTTGTCCGAAAATAATTGTGCTCGTTTTAGAGTTGGTATATATAATTAAAATATATTCCTTTCGCGATATAATATTTTACAGTACATTTCAGAATCTGTTGTTAATTTCAATTTAATTCCTATTTATACATACATATTTACATGTGAAAAAAGATTGAAATGAAGGTTTTCATTTGATAATGTAAAAATAGATGCTACTGTGAATTTTTCAGGAATTTCTTTCTTTTATTTTATAATTAAAAAGTTAACTTAATTCACGTCTCGCATTATATTTTAATTAAAATCATCAATCTTAAATTATTAAATTGTTATTTTTACATTTTTAATTCATTTATAAAATAAATCTTTTGAGTATATTTCATTTCATGTTACTATAATTTTATTCGAGTTTGCCTACTGATTATACTCTGTATAGCATACTTCTGTAAATATAATATAATTAAGAATAAAGAAGATTGTACTGTTAACAAAATATGGAAAGGGAAAAAAATAACTTTCAGTACATAAAGAATGAAGCTCATTATATTAATCATTGTTGGAGTATCTTTCATCTAACTAGGCTAATTGAAAAATCTGTACAACTATAAAGAAAATAAGGGTCGGAATATTGAAGCACATGTCAGTTAATGACCTGCAATGAATGTTATCCTTTATCAATGTATCAGGCAATATAAGTCCATTACGGTGGCTGCTCGTGAGTAACTTCGTTGTAATCTTAGTTACGTCCTTTGATTTCTTCGTACAAAGTCGTCC
Organism: Gryon sp. ZL-2020; assembly: GCA_022817425.1. Taxonomy (NCBI): domain Eukaryota; kingdom Metazoa; phylum Arthropoda; class Insecta; order Hymenoptera; family Scelionidae; genus Gryon; species Gryon sp. ZL-2020. The sequence continues at coordinate 19,817 of JABFPJ010000444.1, read as the reverse complement.
CGCTACAAACACAATGCTTATTCAAGAAATGCCGGCACGAGAAACCGTTACACACAATAACACGAACGAAAATAACCCCTAACTTTCTCCGCTTTCGATCTGAACAAGAAAACTTCAAAGGCCTTCAATGAGTAGTTCTTTTTCCAACGAAGAAGACGCCGGTCTTCGACAAATTAGACGCAGAACGCTGCCGAGAAAATAACCCTAGAAGCGTAAATAACGAGTTTCATCTCTATGGCGGTTTTTTCTGTATACAAGAATCCGTCAGACGTCATTTTTTTCTCAGCCTTTAAGCACAATCTTTCGCTCTTCTTCTCGTTACCCTTTTCCCCGTCTCCAGAAATGCCAAGCTCCATACTTCACATTTTGCTGGCTTTTCCTACCAAATTTTTTGATGCCCTTTTTTTCTTACTTTCATCGTTTTTTCTTCTCCCTCTTTTCTCCATTATGCTTGAAGAGACTTTGTCATCGATGCGCATTCGATTTTTTTTCCTTTTTACGAAGCCAAAAAGATAAACTGACTGATATTTGCGCTATGAAATGTAGATTATTCCATGAATATTCGCCATTAGTGGATCATTTATAAATCATTTGTGTACTCTAAAGATATGTCACTAGAATACATATATTAAATGTCTGTATATAACATCTCGCGTTTGCCATATATGACGTATGTATATATACGAATACAAATTTCTATTAGTATATCAATAAAATATGTTAGATAATTAAAAATAATATATTATTAATAAATTTCGTATATTATAAATAAATTTATTGATAAATAGAATATTATTAATAAATTTTCTCACTCATTTCATAAAAATCATTTTACCAGATTATTTATCCAGTGAATACCATAACATACATGCGATATGGATAAAATAATCCATCAACAGTAACACACCTCTATTTCTTAATATTTTTTCAAATTAATTAAGTTTCAATTTATAAAATGAAACTATTTTAATAACGCTATACAGCACTTTTTTTGTTACTTGTTGAAAATTTGATGCATTTTCAGTTTCATTTAATTAATTGAACATATAACGTCTGTGTCCTAGAACATACTAGTTACTGGTTTTTAAATAATGTAGATCTAGTATATGAGTCTCAATGATCTTGCTATTATATTAAGACCCTTGAGGATACTGATAAGACTAAATTAGATGCCACGATTACTATCATTAAGTTATGCAAATCGGAACATTTTAGACATAACCTAAATAACCATTTTTAAAGATCAGAAATACTTTAGGTTCCATAAATTAATTATGTAATTAGTTCTAATTATGTCCTTCATTAAAACCTTAATTTAATTCTAATGTTTACTCTAATTCAACAATAATGGAACCTACAATGATGTTATCCATACCTATTTACAGTGAATTTCATACTTTTAAAAAAATCAATTCCCTTTGTCAAACCATTTCATTAAAATGTTTATGTACTTAATAAAAGATTACGCAGGAAACTCTTTTTTAGTATTTTGCGTTTACATGTTAAAATTGCATATATCCATGCGAATGAACATATATCCATATAAATGAAAGAATTACAATTTTTATCATTATAGTTATTTTACAATGTTAATTTTTATAAAAAGGAAGGCAAGGAAAAAGCGTTTGAGTTGAATTGAAACGCTAGTTTTTACATTAAGTTTAAAAAGAAAGTCGAGCATATGTAGGAATTCACGCACTGATCCATTAATCTTGCTTGGCATTGTGAGCGTGCATGAAATAACACTTTTCTGCACAGTAATTGATTAGTTCTACATTTGTTGTTACGAGATCCATAACAACTACACAACAAGATGTCTTGGATGTCGTTTATCTCTTCTTTGTACTCATTGTTTTTCACGTACTCGCGCAAGAAATGGCGTAGTTATAATAACGACGTTATTCCCCGGTTGCAGTAACTATTCATTTAATTACACAAATCATTTTTCTAGTTAACGTGACTAACATTATGGTTTTCTATTGTCAAAGAAGAACATTTCATTAATTGCAGACTGTCGTCATTTTTTGTGAGAATATAATTGTTTCAGTTATTATCATCAAACAGAAAATATTTTTCAACTACTTCTTGCCACTGATAGTATTTCTTTAAAAACATCAATCGAAAATAATTTTGTAATTTAATTTAAAATACATATGATTTCTTTTTTATAATCTCTTAATACGATCAATTTATATTTATTATATCTGTAAAATTGATAAAAATTTTCAAAATCTCTTAAATGAAAAAATAACAAATATAATTCTTATTTTAAGTAGTATAATCAATGTAAAGTCAGACATAGAAATTCAATTGCAGTATACTGTATTCATTATTATATTTATTACTGAGTTATTTTTGTTAAATAAAAAATTAATTTTCTTTACGAAATTTAATTTATTCGGAGAAAAACATTGATAATTTGATATCTGTACAAATGATAATTTATCATTTTTACGACGAAGCGCTCAGACAGCTTGAGTGGTCCCATGGCAAGTGTTGGTGTGCATTAAGTAAAATTCTCGAGACTCCAAGCGTTAGTTAAATTGTAACAAATGTTTCGGTGGCTTTGCATTTCAGAACAAGTGATGACACGTGTTTTTTCAGATTTCTTGAGTTCTTAACATAAAGTGTGAATTTAGAGAATGAGATTTATGAAATTTTGTTTTATAAATTAATTTCAAAATATGCCACTACTTTATTTTCCTTTGCACAAACATTTTTACAAATAAAATAATAACACAAAATGAATAACGACTTCCAATAATCGAAATAAATAAAAAAATTGTTAAAAAAATATAAACAGAAACTGTTTTTAATAAACATTTTACAATGAAACTCAATGTATCATATTTTTATCTAAACAGAATATCGTATTGACTATTAGTAAGCAGTGGAAAAATGAAAAAAAGACATCTCAGCTTTTTACGATAATTTCAAAAGCAGAAGTTGTTAACTTGGAATATTAACTGTTTTAAAAAGGCAGAAAATTCATGATATAACTTGCCGATGGCAAAAACAATCTCACGTCCGGCGACATTTCAAAACGGCGGTGCATCTTGCGAACACGAAACGCAAACGCAACCCGATATTGGCACTGTGAATTATTTATTATCGCAACGTTGCTGTCGAACAAGATAAGCGCGTGTAGCTTCGTGCCTGCGGATGTTGCGGGGAACAACATTCGCATATATAGATAGAGAAAGGCAAACCTGGAATATATATCAAACGAATCTAGGATTATGCGACTAATTAATGACTCGGTCGTGTCAATTGTTACGCGGCTCTGGATTAAGCACGATCGCACTGACATAATCGTTTCTATGCCGCTGACGCAATTATTCTACAAATGAAAATTATACGCTTCATGGAAAGATCATTCGGTCCTCTTTTTTATTCGACACTCTCTATTGAACGATCAAAAAGTAGTTTGGTTTTGTTCCAATATTTTACAACGACGGGGGAGTATGTAATAAAACGTTTACTTTATTGACGAGTGATTTCAGAATAATACTTTAATTGCAGTTATTTTATTCTTTGCATTAATCGAATTTAATCCATTTTGAATCGTTTTCGTGCCGATTTATTGATGTGAGAAAGAAAGGGATTAGTAAATTAATCTTACGAAATTAAACTTGATTATCGACGAGCTACTGAAAACTGACTGCGTGATTAATTTTCAAATAATTGCTATATGAACGTATTAATTCATACTGTAATCGGTTCATTTATGTAAAAAGAATTCAATAAATTTACGAATGAAACATGATTAATATATGTTTGTGTAAGTAATAAAACTGATATGTAAAATATTCCGATAAATATGTTTAAATATTTTAGTACAAGTAGGAAAATTAAAAGCTAAAAAAGTTTACAGTAAAGTATGTTAAACAATATATAGTTCAGTATCCTGTAACAAATTCTTCATAAGTATTTTTTAATTTAACGAAATATCTTTTTCATGTATACTTACACACTAATTTAATTTGTTTAGCTGAAAATTTCAATCGAGTGTAATTGAACAAACTGATTATGTCAATCAATTGATGTAACGTGCTTTGCGATGTAACAGGTACCATTTATCACAACATTAACGTCACCATGTCGATTATCTAAGAAAAATAGGCTCGCTTTTGAGCAGTCAGTCGCATTTAGTGATTTTAAAGGGGATAAAATAAGTCCGGAAGAATCGATGCGAAACGAGCATATATCTTCTTTTGTGTAATGGATGTTACGTGCAATTTCAACAACAGCTAATTCTGTTTATTTATTCTTCTACCTTTAGCTTTTATGTACTTCACTATAATGTAAGTCTTTAAAATAAAAAGCTAATGTTTAACGATTTATAATGAGATAGAATCATACAAACTAACATAATAAGATGCACATAAAACAAGTTATTCTGAAAACGTTAAAATATATACATCTTAGAAATTATATAATGTTTGTAATGCTGGCTGAAAAAATTTAAAATAAGAAAGGTTTTGCCAAAAGAAATTGTATACTGTTATTGCAATGAAAATAAAATTTTACGACACTAAAAAATAGTAACATCAATTGACTTCAAGATTACGGTTCAAGTGTTCCAAATTAATTTCCTTAAAAGGATCTCGTCATCTCCTCAATTGTGCGATGCTAGGCAAACTTTGCTTCATATTAAAGTTTCTGTGGTTTACAGAAGTACATCAAGTCCAAATAGTTATTCTTTGGAGTTGCAACAATCGTTAAAGTAAAGTATTATTAGAAGCTCGAACTTTATTAAATCTGAGATTTTGATGTTATGTAATGTACTTTAACATACTAATGAATGATGTACAAAAATATTATTATTTCTACTTATTTTATTATTGATATAAATAGATACATTAAATATTAAAACTATTTTGTCGAAAGTTTTGTTGAGTTTCATTCAACCATATAGTATATTATGTGACAAGGGAGAAAATCAAAAGAAACTTGACTATACGTAAAATACAATTTTACTCCCTCAGAAAAGGGAGCAAAACTCGTTTTCATTCTCTTGACAGTTTGAGATATACAAACTGCCTCGCGGCAGTTTAAACGCATTTTGCTTCGCTTGTCTTGGGAGCAAATTTTTGTTTTATTAACTTATATTTGTGATACAATAGTATATTATATGACAAGGAAGAAAAAAAAGTTTTTTCTCCCATATGAGATAACAACTATAAGTTTTATTATTTTAACCAAATAATATTTAAAATAATAGTATATTATTCACCAAAGGAGCAAAACAACGATATTTTTCGTGTTAATTAATTAAAGCTAACACATACAATTATAAGAGAAAAGCTTCATTAATTGCCTCTATAAAATAAACGATATTTTTTGTTACAAATGCAAGTAAAATTCAGACTTTGCTTCCTGGATTTAAGGGAGTAAAGTGGAATTTTGCTCCATCGGGAGCCAAAAGGTTTCCGAAACATCTGAATTTTCTAATTGGATATCTGTGGCTGCCTTAGTCACCGAGTGTGCTGGCTCAGTGGTTAAGGCTGCCAGACTCGTATTTGGGAGGTTGCGAGTTCATTTCCCAACTCCTGCCACTTTCATCAGGTTTTTCGTTGTTCCCTAGTCGTTGGGCGAATGCCGGAGTGTGCTAATTAAAGTCGAGTCACGATACGCTACATTTTTAGGTTAATGACTTTTATCGATAACTGTCCGTTTGCATGCTTATAAATCCATGGTGCGATTTTTATGGTGCAAAAATTTTGCAATTGGATGTCAGAACGACCTCATTAAAAAGATTGAATTATTTATTAACTAAAAATACTGTATTGTAAATTGTATAACTTGAAATTGTATGACAGCAACTCATTAATTATTGGCACATGTTTTGATGAGCAAATTTTCGGTTTAATACTAATGCATTATGATTGGAGAAGAAATTGTGATCGACCTAAAGTTAGGATAATATAGGGAAACTCTATTACTTGATACTGCGAATATGACGCACGCCCAGAAAGCGATCTTAAATTGTGATTCAAGAGTTCGCTAATAACTTAGCAAAGTACACCTACAAAGCAGCCTGATTATCGCCTCATTATGACCGGATCAGATGTGCTCTAAACCATTGACAATTTCGAATCGAACTTGCCTAATAGGAGCCTTCTTAAGTCATAATGAGGCTTACTCCGGCAATGAAAAAACGTGTAATAAGCAAACATGAAAAGAGTATTCTTTTGTCAATTATTAGTTGTCAAATAATTGTTAAAAAAAAATTTATTACAAAATTTTGATCGCCGTTGTACAATTTAAAGTCATAATTCTGTAGTCGATTTCTTTTCAACTTTTTTCAAGTATATTTTTATTATTATTTAATACAAATGAACTGCGCAAACGAAGAAATTCTCGGAAAAAGTGTTTTCAACAAATTGTTGTCATATAAAATCGATAATAATTTGATTTATTGAAAAAAAACGTTTCTATGTGTACAGCAGAAAATTCGTCTACAACGTCTGGTGCATCTGAATGGAATTTATACATCCGAGCAGACGAATTTCGTTCGCATCACACATGCATGCACACATTCGGTTGTTTATTTTAACGAAACAAATTTGAATAAAAATGTTTGGTTCGTTCATCTACGTAGTATTTTTCATGAGGCTAATTAAATGATTCGATCCGACATGCAAAAATAATTTCTACTCGTATTAGACTTAATTATATTATGAAGTCCAGTATGAATAAAATAATTATACGATGCATATGTAGATATTTCAAGAATGAAATATTTTACATTTTATTGCTGCTTTTTGTTAACTGATTCATACATTTATTATTTACTTCTGGTAAACGATAATGCATAAATGATACATATATATCATCCTTCTACTAACATATTGCAAAGTAATTGGTTTTTCGCATTTTAAATATTTATTTCGTACACACAGGGAAAGGATTTATTAGTTTTAACTATTTTTTACGGCACTGCAACCACAAAAGATAAATTTCAAAAAAATTACTTCGAAAGAGTACGAAGTATGTCTATTTTATTAGTAAATTTATCAATAATATCAAACATTGACTTTTCCAATTTTTTAAACATCCTTTTTGAAACTTTCCTTAAAAACTTGTAAAGAATAACAAAAATTAGCAAGACTTCTTTTTCGTAAATTTGTTAAAAGAATTTCAAGTCAGAAAATTAATTACGTGCTATATACTTTCGTGAACTTAAACTATTTTTTCAACAACTTTGCATCGTAATGTAATTTATATTTTACTTTTATACATTTAAATGTAATTGAATTTTGTCTATTTGAAACTGAAATTCCATATATTAGTACAGTAAAAGTTGTTTATCTTTTGAATCTCTACCCGCATTTGTGTTTATTTGTATAAAGGTATATTTACGTGAGCTTAAAGGCCAACAGAATGCAGAACGGTCTTCTATATTCAACAAAGTAGATCGACTTGAATCCTTAAATACGAAGTGAAAACAAGTTGGCAAAACAAGTTGGCTCAGCTTACGCGATGCACTGTCTACCTATCTATGATAACTGTGGAGAATTTTGGGGTGAATGCAACAGTTACGCCAACGTTGTCGTTTCAATAATCAAAAGGTATTAGGGGGTCTAAGTTGTAGTAGTTGGAGTTGATTTGTGTGGCTTTGTCGCGGCCAAGCAATTCACTATCCGACACGTGTAAAGCAAGATTATATCACAAGTCCAAGTCTTGATAATGAGGTCGCGCTTTGCAATACCAGAAAAGAGATCGCAGAATCACTCAGCTTATTAACGTTCTGATCCAGCAATATCTTTGTTTATTATATTATACGTATATATTATTAGTTGTTAGCGACGCAACACAAACGTTAAACTTGCCTAACGAATGCGCGTCGTAATTCTCGAGATTATAACTGGCGCAATTAGACGCGACTGCAATGTGGTAATTGGACTATCGAATAAAAGAACGTTTGTCACATTGTCCACGAAATCATAAAGTTTCCTAACGTACTCTCAAATGAATTCATTGTTTAACTTTACTAATTAATAGATTATATATTTAGGATTTTAATTATCAAATGTTGTTATTATATTTAAACTTATGCTCAGAATATTGAATTGCCAAAAATAAATTTGATTCGTAAAATAGAACGTATTAAAAAATTATTGAAAGCAAACAAATGTTGCGATATAAATTGATAACATTTATGAAGAAATAACTAACTATGTATGTGTGTATAACTGTACATAATAATAATGAAGCCCAGAATGTCCATTGCATTCATACACTGATCCAAAAAATAAATAAAAAATATTGTGAAAATATCATTAAATTTACCGTGTTGCTTAGTAAACATCAGTTATAATGAATAAACATTAAAAATTACGTTTCTTCCGGTTTATTTTAAGAAACTTTTAGATGCCAAATCAGTTCCAAAACAAAACAAATTTTACCTTACCAGTAGGATGTAATTCATCCTCACAATATAATAAGAATAACTGATAAAAACAACAAATTTAATGTACCAGTAAGGTAAAATTTATTTATAATATATATTTATTTTTAATTTAAAAATAATCAATAAAACAACATATTTATTTCCTTAAATGAATTATTATGCAATCAATCCATTCCCAAAAAAGAAAGCTCATTCTGAAGTTGCTTACATACAAGTTATAAATTTTTCAATATTAAATTGGCGCGAAATTTCAAAGTCTAATTTTCTTAATTATTATCTTAATTATGTCATTGAAATCAAGAATTATGTTATTAAAATTAGGAAACATTATTTTAAATACTTTATTTTAAATAAAGTAAACGTGTATCAAAATATATATCAAAATATATCAAAACCGAAAATTCAAAATGCTTATTAAAAACAATGAATAAGACAGGCATAAGGAAGCGGTTATTACATGTATTTACCCTATTTAAAAGAAAAAATCAGAGGTATTGTTTTTAATGAAAAAAATAAATTACAAAACATTACAAGAAATTTCATTATTTTCATAGAAAATTATGAATTTTTCACAGTTTATACAATTTTTATAATTTTTCGATAATCATGTTTTTCTTATATTTTGGACGAAGATTATGAAATTATCACAATCATAAAAGTGTGACAATTTTCATATATTATAATTTTTTTTATTTTATTTTTAAATAAAAACATTAGGGAAATCTTTCGTAACATATTCGTAAAAATTATGCAATTTTTATACTTTGTCATTTTTTAAAATAATAGATTTTGCAAATATTTATTAAAAATCCATTTTCAAAAAGTAAGTGAAGTGATAATAATACAGAATATGTGTATATGTGGTATAAAGGGGTTTCCATTTAAAAAGCATAGACAATTCAAAAGAAATGTCAATGCGTTCAAATTTTGCAAATATATAGACAAACTCTTATAAATTAAATCAAATTATACATAATTTTTTGAAATAATTTAATAGTGCGGTTTTCAAACAAATTACTATTAAATTTGTTTATTTTCTCCGTAAGACTAATGTAAATTCTAACAAAAGTGAACAACTTTAATATTTTTTTCTCGCAAACTAAACTGTGAAAACAGATGGGCTCTTGAGGAAATATTCCATCTTATTAATTATAGAATTATATAATTCAAGTTCTTGGCATTTTCTAAGCTATCAAAACAAGCTTCTTAAATGATATTTAAATTTTATTTTTATTAATTTGTAAATGCTGTCAATTGATCATTTATTAAATAATAATGCTTATGGTTACCATCTTTGGGCAGCGACGTGGGTCAGAAATTCTGATTATTAATCACATAAGAGGGAAGGGAAATTTAAATAACTGACAAAAGTCATTACGTTACATTATTAATGGACAGCTACAGAGGTGACTGGAACAACGTTACTGTTCCTGATCGCATGTAATTAAATTACCACTAAATTTATATTTCATTTTCAAATTTATGTTTTAATTCAAATAAAAATATTTTAGAATAAAAACTACATAAAAATGTTTAAAAATAATCATCATTCATCTAGTACAATTAAAATATTATTTATAGAAACAAAGCTTTTATTTGTTAAATTGGAATTTAGAAAAATTCGACTTTACAAACTTTAAACTTTCAATTTTACGCAAAAATTAAAATTTCTGCGTAAAATTGATATTCCTGTTTAAATAATAACGACCTAGTTTTAGGAAATAACAATATCCACTATCCACAATAAACAATACATGTATGAGTTTACTTTTTTTTAAACGTTAACGTTATTATTTCATTTCGCAATAACATTTCATGCTTTTGCCAGAGATCGAACTTTTGTTGTGTATTATTTTTTTGTAAAATTTGTGCCAAAAGTAAAAAAGTCGGCGTTGAAAAAAGTGTCATTTCGCGTTTTATGACCACGAGCAACTTGTTTTATGATGACCTGTTCCGTAAATTTTCAAAGTATTCATAAAATGCAATACATGGCCAAAAATGTCTCATAAAAAAGTCAATGCTTCATTGAAACCTACAGTTTGGCACAGAAAAATAGACGACACGAGGCACCAGCGACATTGAAAGAAGTCCTGGATCATTACGGTGTATGTGCAAAAAAACGAGAAAGATCTTCGTTTCATTCTGCCAGTCTTAGATCTTTTTTGTAAAACACAGGTCAAAGAACGAAATGCTATATATCAAGTCAACGTGTCACTAGGTCGAGTGACACGTGAGATATCAAGCTTAGAATACTTTTCTACCTTGCCATGTTTCATAGTATGTATATATATATAAGTCGACTGTAGTTCCAAGATTTCACTCAAAAAAAACTCTTTTGTATGAAAAAAATATAGAAAATAAATGTAGCTGTTAACATTTCTATTCATACATTTGTAAAAATGTGGAATTAATTTGAGAATTAAAAATGTAATGCAAAGTTGTAGCATAATTTGCATTTTTATGATATAATTCTACGGTTATCAAACAAATTAAGATCAACTAAAATTAAAATGAAAAAATATCTATATTAAAAGTGCTTAATATGAAAAAAAGAGTGAGAACCTTCTCAAAGCTTCTTGTATCATCGTCAATTCAACAGAACATTATCTCTGAGTTTTATGTGCGATGGCAATTTCTTGTCAAGAGGCATTGCAATATTTTGTGCAACCCGCACTGGATTGAATAAGCAGTAGTTTCTCAAGGTACTTTACTCGAAATGCTGAAATGCATTGATATTCACCTCGTGTAAATTATTTAACTGCAACTTAAAACAAATGTATCTTAAGAGTTAAAATTTTGTACGAATTCTTTAAAATGATCATTTTATTTAAAATAGAATTAAATGAAATAAAATTATCAACATTATTTTGCTTAATTTATATACATTCAATTCAATTTTGTATGCATAAATTTTTCGTATTTATTTCTTATTTTACACCATAATGAAGAAAGCAATTAAAAGACGTATAGTGGTAACAAGTAGTACTTATAAAACGTACTAAATACAATGAATGAAAATAAAATTGAATACTGAGGAATTGGGTTAAAATGACATACAAATTTAAAAAGAACATATTGTGTATTGTAATAATGAACATATTGTTTGTCAAAGAATATCATTTTTTGTTTCAAAATATTTCAAAATTTCAAAATAATGTTATTTTTAATCCAAAAATTTATTTCGTTTAGGTAATACATTTTCGGTCTTATTTTATGCAAAGATTTAATTGATATGAAAACGTTATCATCAATCGTAAAATGTATTTACTAATCTAAAATTCTATTACAAAGCTGCTGCGTATATCAGTGATGAAGCGTTTATACTCTTGATTTATACACGAAATTTTGATTTCTGCATTTGTAAAGTATGAATTATTACTTACAATATTACTTTGTATTATTCATTTTATTGCATTTATGATTAAGAAATTAAAAAGTTAATTAATTTTTTAATTAATATAAATAATTTAATTGTTCGTAGAAACAGCTTTTTCTGCATATTTTCTTTTGTTATATCGTTTCTCTCCCTGAACTACAAGCCTTGTAAAATTGTGCAAAAAATGCATTATAGAGAACAACAGAAGTGAAAAACAAGGTGACGTAGGCTGCTGACGCGTTTGGTGTGTTATAACGCACGTGCCTATAAGGGCACACTTGAAACATTCAAAAAGCCTAGGAACTACAAAAAAAAGCAAGACGCAAAATAAAAGCAAAATTAAGCCTTATGTGCGAGCGATGAATACTTTTTTTATTTACTGGCGTGTATCTCGCGCGGAAATCCGTTGACAATTCAGACACAAAAAAGCGCCAACAAACTCTTGAAAAATTTTGCATTTTTACAGGCTCGCTTACACTCTTAAAAAAGTGTATTAACGAATGAAGAATTCTTTTAATAGTTTGAGCATTTTCAGCTTAACATTTCTTCAAGAATTTTTTCTTACAAATCTTCTTTAAATTATGGATTTAATTCAAAAAATTGCACTTTATACAAATGTTATAAAAGTGTACTGAATGATGAATGCTGCGAGTAGACTATGATTAATAATACTGTATTAAAATTGAAGGAACGAAAATGCAATATTAACAATATCATCTGAATAGTGATCAAAGTGCAAATTCTAATTACTTGAAATTACATAACATCAAACAACGTAAAACGTGCTTTACGTTTTTGTTTCACAATTTACAAGAATAATTCTCTATAATGCCGACAAGACATGATAAAGTTGAACAAACTTTAATTACATTCATGCTTACATAACACATGTTTTCTTATTGAATACATGAAAGATGAAAGAACTTTGTGAGCTTAAGTGAACTGCATAAATGTAGAACCAAATATTCACGCCTAAGTATATCGACTTAAGTCCACTTAAATCGTGCTTTTATTCATTTACTTTATCCGCATCAAAACAAATAATAACAAAACAAACAGATCTTTTATCGTAAAATAGCGAGTGCGCAAATAAAATAAAGAGTTAATTTAGTCAAGAAACTCTTTAAGGTATTTTCTCAATATAAAACATTTTGCAAACAAACAAAATTAATAATTTAGAAAAAAGATGTGAACAAATTAAACAATGCCGCAAATTTTATGAAATTATATACAAAAAATATTCTACTTATTTTACTTTTTATACACTAACCACCGGCAGATATATTCAAAGCATTCCACAGGGTTCGCTTATCTTTTCGCAAAATGTATTATAGAGTTGTACGTTAATGTTTAATGGATAGTTGAGACGAAAAAGAAGTTTTCTTTGTAAATGTTTTATTTAATACAAAGATTTTCATCGTCATGAAATAATAATTTTTGATAGAATGTAAAACATATAACATGATTTCACACAAATATAATGATATATTACACTTATTTATCCATTTTTATTAAATTAAAGCGTGCTATCTTAAAAATATTTAAAAAAGGCGAATTTTTTAAATAAACAAAAATGAATGTAAATGAATATATTGTTAGTTTAATAATTATTGTTATAATTTAATTTCCACGGGAATCAATTTAAAGAGAAACATATTAAAATAAAAACTAAATGGCAAATTTCGACACACTAATACAAGTTTTAATTGTGTGTTCCAGTATAACACATATTATAATTGAATTTATAATTGCACTTTAATTCAGAGAAAAAATGTATTCGAAGAGAATAATTATTATGTAATAACAAACTAGCATATTTATATTACTTGAGCATTAAAAGATCTAGAGCTTAACATTAGAGTAAATACGGTTTATTTATACATTCGTTAATGAAAATTGAAATCATTTCAGTATACAACAGAAAATGTATTCCCATCAATCAACAGAAATTGAGGTTTCAAATAATCAATGGTTACGAGAGATTCATTGTACTTTATTTAATAAATATAATTCTTCGCTGTATTATCGCTTTTATTGTGTGTCCATAAATCAAACTCAAAATCTATCATTTTCCGTAGGAAAAACAACGTTTTTATATTTCAACGTTCACAGGTCAGTTTTTTCTTTCTTTTTTAGTAAAAAAACATGAATGTCATTCGAACAAAAAAATATCAACTTTTTAATTATTCACCCTACTTTACGTTTTTACAATGTGATATTCAACAAATTGCTTAACCTTTATATTCTTCTCAGAATAATTTTATCAATAATATCTCACTGAACTGATAATAAATTAAATGTTATCTTTATTATCTCTATTATGAATTTCTTCGAAGAATGTTCATTAAATATATTAAAATGAGAGCAATCATTATTAATGTAAAATAATATATTTTATATTTAAAATATCTTATATATATTATATATAAAAAGTCAGATTTATCTCAAAGTGACTACACTGAATAAATATATTATATAATAAATATTATAGATTGTCAGAAATATGTACGTATATGTATATTAAAAGTCTGTGTCGTACATCAATGTTAGTTTGACACAAAGTGTTAGTATAAAATAAACTTCATCTTAGCGTGTAAATTTCAACGAGGACACGACGTTCTGCAAGTCTCACGAAGTTACTCTGTTCTCTAGTATTCTACTGACAAGAACCTGTCAAAGTTACGAGATGAAGCTGGAGCTGTTGCAGCTGTTTTATACGCGAGACAATTGAATTTTCGCGATACAGAGCTTAGTCAGGCCATCATCTCTTTCCAGCGCTGCATTTTCTAGATTATCGTGAAGAGGAAAAATGAACCTAAGGTGAAAACAATTCGGTCGACAATATAAAAGGATATCAAAGTGCACGATAGAAACTTATTTTGCTTCCCAATTTTATTTCTGATTAACTTTTTTCGTCATTTATATCTATATCCTTGCTCAATGTGTCAATAAGTTTGATATTTTAACAAATCAATTGCAAATAATTAATTAGGATGAAATAACAAAAGTAATTTGATACATTTTATACTCTTAATTTTTAAATTTTAATGTGCATTATTTTACAATTCATGTAAATATTTTTTATAAATATTTTGTTTTATATTTTTTCATGAGATATCAGATTGACTAAATATTATTATTTCATTACTAAAAAAAACTATATATTTATATAACATATGCATTTAAAATTAAAAAAAAAGAAAAAAATGTGATTTTATTGTAATATAATTTCATTGTAATAATAATTTTATTTCGATCATTGTTTTTGTTCAAAAAGTTTAATTTTAAGTTAAAAATTTAGATCTGAATATTAAGAGTTTTCAACTTCATGATATATATGATGAAATAACATTTTTTAACTGTTACTTTTGTAATCCTTTTCTGTTATTTAATTTACTGTGCCGTGCCATGACTGACAAAAAACGAAAACATACTATGGGAAACCCCCGTTTTGTAAATGTATGCGCGTAAGTAATGTATCAGTGTCGAATGTGAGTGAATGTATATCAGAGTGAACAAGTAAAATACACTCTAAAACTATCTTTATATGTTGCATTGTAAAAGTTTAATGGCGCGTATTCTTTAACTGTGAGTGAAATGTAGATCTAATACTGTTTGCAAATAATATACTGATGTGTAACACCATTCAAGTTACTCATTTAGAGAGAAATTAATCAGTTTAAATAGTTGTTAAAAGTGAGTATGATAGTACTATAAAATTTAGCAGTGAAAAAATAAAATAAAGAACTGTTAAGTAAAACAAGTTATATGAATTAATAAAAACAAACTTAAGAAAAATAAATTACACTTTAAAAGCTTAAATAAGTATGAAGTATCACAACAACGTGAATATAGATGAATACTAAGTAACTGAATAACGCGAAATACTAGCTTTTATATACGCAGCTAATTTCACATAAAACCTGTTGATCTTTAATGCTTGAATTTCTGAAATATTTAAATTAAATTTATGAGACAATATGTTGATTAATCAGAATTAAACTTTAAATAAACTTAGAAAAGTTATTATTTTAATAACTTTCTACATATTTTTATGAAAATTCTAAGGTCAAGTTACATAATCTCCACAAACCATAAATATTGAACTGAAATTTCTAGTTTAATGAGTGTATATTATATTATTATTTTCTTCCATATTTTCATTTAAAAAATATAAATTAAAGAATTCATTGAATAAAACAAGTTTAAAATTAATAAAAATTCTTCGCTTCGCATTAAATGTGAAAATGTAATTTATAATAATGATTGAAATTAAATTGGTTTAAATTATTTTGCAATTTTTCCAATTTTGAATTTATTTATTCCACATTTTGATGTCAACTAAGATACGTAATCAGAATATATGACAATTCAAAAAATAAAACAAAATATATGTGGATATTTTTCTGGAATAAAAATTGCCACAAATAATATACCGCATTAATGAGTTCTTTTTTATTTTCATAATTGTCAATCATCATATTAATTATATATTATTATTATATAGAGTTGTATATGCATTTTGTCAATACTTCTCTTTTTTAAATATCAAGTTTTTATACGTAAAATTTCGATTTTTCAATGTTCAATTCGTGTCCGATTTCAGTCAATCAGAAAATGATAAAAAATGACACGTATGTATAATTGTCCAATGTGATATACAGTCAACTTTATCTTCCAATCAAATTTTTTATTATGATGAAGAGATGATGAAGATTAACAATATTTTATTGTGGTTAAAAATAGTCTCTTTTGTCGAACTAAAATAACAAAATAGTTACAGACATAATGTTAAACCAGTTACAATTAATTATTGTGCATTTTCTGAAACTATACAGAAATAAGAACTAGACATTTACTAATTAGTCGAGCAAATCTAATTAAAATAGTATAAAAGCATAATTTTTTCATAAAAAATTCAAAAATGTAAAGTACCAATTTTGTTTACTGTTTATTTAATAATTGAATATTCAAATTAATGTTAATTAAGTATGTTTCTAGAAAACTCATTCATTTTATTATATTTTTCCAAGAAACATATTTCAAAAAAGATATTGCATTGATAAAAGCAAACTAAAGCAAACAAAATAGCTTGGAATCGATTTTCGTGTCAATGAAAACTTGATGATATTCTCATAGTAAAATGTGCAAATTATTTAAATGGCATTACATTTCGATTACCCAACCGCAATAGAACAACTTACGAAGATCAATAAATCCTAATAAGAAGCCAGCATACTCACACTTAAATTTCCACTCGACTTCGAATAATTTACTTACATCGTCTCCTCTCCCCCCCCCCCCCATCACCGTGGTTGGCTGACGTGATTAATCATTTTAATCCACTTCGCCTTAATTAATGACTCATCAAAGCCGCGCAACGATTGCATATCACCGTGAGGTGCCGGAAAGCAAAAGAAGAGAACGAAAACAAACTAAAAAAAAGTCGGAAAAAAGCGAAAAAGCACGCAAAAAGGCTAAAAATGGTTCACACACAACGACGTCGACGGTTTGGTTGTTGACGAAAAAAAAAGAAAGAGTCACATGATAAAACTAGGTTTCTTGCACACGTCGCATGAAAGAAAGAGAAAGATCGCGAGAGTCATTTGTCTACGTTTTTTGTATTCGCTGGACTAGAAAAGAAGCCCAGCGTCGAGAATCAAACCCACCCTGCTAATTAGAGTGACAAACGCGAATGTAAGGGACGCTCGGAGATAGAGCACGTGAAGGGAAAGCGAGAGGAAGGGAGATGAAAAGAGAACCGCGGGCGGAATTCTTCTTATTCTCACTGAGCGAGCACGGAAACGCAAAGCCAAAGGAACATTATGTCGCCAAGCCGGCACGAGGCGTCTCTCGTCAACGTTTTTTTGTGTCCGCGAAAAGCATCGCGCGCAATCCATTCTTTCTACAGTGGCAGTCGCTATTGCGAGACGAGAATCTTTTACATTGCGAAACCCCTTTTCTTGTCGACCGACCGGAACGACTCAAAAAGAAACGCCGCATCGGAGGTTTTGCGTTTGCTTGCGCATAAAAATGGTTTCATTGGATTTATTTTAACAACTCTGTGTGTTGCTGGATTATTGTTAACGTTCGTGATTTCGTTAACAAAATAGCTCAAGTCAGCGAGTAATGAACGCAAACATAAAACGTAAATACGGACGAATAGATGGCGCAAAATTTATTCTGTATACTTGCCACACAATTGCGGTCTTAACTGCTGGAATAAAAATTACACGACATTTTTCTTTTCTTTTCTTCTCTCAAGTAATGATTTTTATGATTTCATGTCGGCGCGGATAAATATTTAACTTGGGTTGAAAGCTTTCATTACCGTGGCATATAATCTGTTATTACTTTTGAAAATATATTAGTAAGAGAAGGATAATTGCTATCAATCATTCGTAGTCACGTGTATGCGCACAAGCATGCGCAATAATGCAGCATTACCAACTATAATTTACAACTGGGTTGTAGAAATCCTCATCTAAGTTGATACGGTTTAGATGTTACTCTGTTTTTAGCTAGAAGTTTCAGGTTGGAAATAATAATATTAAACATATATTCTTGGCAAATTTATCTAAATGTATTTAGAAGAGAAACAAGTTATTTAGGTTTTATATCGAATCAATGTATTGAAACTTTATATCTTAAAAGAGACACTTGCCATGTCGGAGTATTTACCCGATTAACTCTGCAAATAAAATATCAACATACACTAATACAATTTATACCCAAAATCTTATTGCACTTTGCGTCACTCTTGAAGAACTTTGTAGCGAAGTAAATGCAATTCACGAGTAGACAAACGAACAACCTCAGACAAAAGATATTATAGCATAGGGTATTTCCCAATAGAATATCCGTATTCTTGACAAAGAAATTATTTGATTCTCATCTTCTAATTCGAAAAATTTCCATCTACCGACATTAACTTCGTCTTAATTTTCCAAGTTGACATTCAAAGTGACTTTAAAATTGCTTTAACTAAAACTTTGCCAAACAAAGATCAACAAAATTGTCGTTAATCCTTAAGGATATCCTTCGCAAATTACATTAAGACAACAAAAAAGGAATTCAACTATAACGATTGCTTCTTTGATAGAATATTATTTCTTGATATGCGCTCGGTGAAACAATATTGCCTGTTCACACAGTCATGTTTCCTATTCAAATAAAGCATTCCCCATCGAAGGATATGAATTCAGCGGAAATAGCGAAAAGGGGCTTTTCCATCTTGCGAAAGCGCAGTTTCTGCGGTAGGCTGAAAGCCGACGTTCGGAGTCAAAGTGCCGCAAATATGTCGGCAAGTCTTAGGAGGGTGAAAAGCACGGGACCTGACAGTACTGAGTGTAGTATCCAGAAGCTCCTCGCTGCCGTGCATTGCATCGCGTTTTCGTTAGATGCTAACTGCGCACCGGCAACGCCGACCATGGCGGGATCTAATGAAAATTTCAGAGCCTCACTATTCTCGCACACTCTCTCTCTCTCTCGCTCTCTCTTTTTCTCTCTCTCTCTCTCTTTCTCGTCTACGCGATATCTCGCGCGCGCACACTCACAGACTCTACAAATCAACCGAGTGGTTCTACGTTTTCTACGCCATCGCTAAACTGGGCTACGATATCGATCTCAAAACGTGCAAGTGAGATAACAAAAGAGAGTGAGACTAGGCAAACGGGGACGGGGGAAGGCAGCAAATGAGGAGAAAGAGAAAAGCGTGTTGGCCATAGTAGCCACCATTGTGGCAGGATAAATACAACTACGTGTTCGCGCCTTTCATTTTCCATCTTCCTTTACATCCTCCTTCGTCTTTTCTACTTCTTGGTCACGTGAACTGATCGGTACGAATATATTAGAATTGCGTTATTTTGCGTTGCTCCTAATCTCCGTTGAAACCGAAGGTAGAGAAAACTCTCACCGGAGTCGATCAAAAATACATATACATTGAAGTCCACCACCGGACGTGGTAAAAATACCAACGCCGTTCATATTTATGTGCCTCGTTTTACTCTGAATGATGGCTTGCAT
>JABFPJ010000443.1:0-41679 GCA_022817425.1 Gryon sp. ZL-2020 | reverse complement strand
GATCGACAACAATCGGACTTCTTGGAATTGACGACTTGTAGCCAACTTTAAGGTGCCACCAACTTTTTATTATAGGACTAGAGGCAAAAGGCGCGCTACGCGCGCCCCCGAGACAATTTTCAAATGAGCTATACCATTCCTTTGTTTTTTTAACCAATCACGCGTCAAATAGATTACAACAATGGGACTTCTTGGAATTGGCGACCTACAGCCAACTTCAAGCTACCACCTACTTTTTATTATAGGACTAGAGGCAAAAGGCGCGCTACGCGCGCCCCCGAGACAAATTTTCAAATGACTATACCATTCCTTTGTTTTTTTAACCAATCACGCGTCAAATAGATTACAACAATGGAACTTCTTGGAATTGGCGACCTACAGCCAACTTCAAGCTACCACCTACTTTTTATTATAGGATTTAATTCATATTTCTTTATTATGTATATATTATGATACATTTTAATTGAATAATAATTGCTTCGTTTGTTGATGCATTTATATTTTATGTAAAAGATTTGGTAAACTGACTTTACAAACATTCTAAATACATTTAATCACAATAGATACCCAAGCTCTCTTTAGTTTCATCTTATAAATAAACATCAAAGTGCAACATTGTAGGAGGAAATTTGTTTATACATTTACCGTATGTTGCATGTAAAATGCATTCCCTTGATTAGAATACCAAATGTGTCAATACGGAAACCCTCTTTTCCTTAATACCAGAAACCATTATTTAAAATAAGTTAAAATTTCTGTGAAATACAATGCTTATAAGATTATTGACTTTTGACGTAAAATGAGCCTCCACTGTAACTTTATACTCCACCATATTGCTTCTGATGTATCTTCGCGAGAAGCTACTTATTCTCATTGATCCGATTTTTCAGTTTGATGTAAATTTGAAGCAATGCTAAAGATTGGAAGACGTTCCTCTCTTCTACAGCATTTGTCGCAATGATTAAATATTTATTTTAAAAAGTATTCGGTGTTAAAAGCATGATTTTAGAAAATCGTTGCACACACATTTCTTAATTTCAGTGATCCTATGAAGACAGAAGTCTTCGCTATAAATCACGTTCTAGTCGACGTCTTCGAGGATTAAGTCCTTCTTTGTTAACGAAATTGTTCTTACAGAACGAAACGAGTTTATAAGCTCGTAAAGCAAAGACAAACTTTACTTAAGCACAAATTAGCAGAATTTTTGCAGAAGACATTAGTTAAGTGAAATTTTCAATGCAAAATCAACGTCTATTTATATCTATCTTATGCATTTTTTAGGTACTAATAAATTTAAATTTTGCATAAAGTGCCGTATTTTATCATAATATATCACAAATATGCGTATTATAGTTATATGCTACTCATACGAAATAATTAAAAAAATAACTATTATAGTTTATATGTTCGTAGGTTATAAACATTAAATAATTACTTGTTAATGTTGTGGTATTATATTAAATGATATTTTATGAGAAAAACTGTCATATAATTCGAAATCTGCTGAAGTCGTAAAATTTTGAAAGAGGATTATAAAGCGAGGTTTTATAGCATGTTTCTTAAATTTTATATCATATTTTGGGATATTGTTTTATATATTTTATAATAAAATGTATAATATTTTATTATATGTTTCTATTTTTTATTACACATATTTCAATTACAGCTGCTATTACCATAATTTATTTTCATTTATAATTGTGATGTAACAATAAATCATTATTTTATAGTTTTCATTAAAAAGTTGTTAAATTTTGTTTGAAAGATTCATTAAAAAATGTGAGCAAAAAGTAAAAGATTTTTGCGTATAAATATCACATTCATTTTCACTCGTGGATTTTTATTGTCGAATTGACATTGCCAGTCATTTTTTTCCATATTTTTCCTTAATACAAATTTTCTAATAGACTATCTGCCGAAAGCTCTTCTTATGTCTTCTCGTGACTCGATTTCACCTATGACCATTATTGCTATTGGTCACGATCTTTCATTCTGAAGGCTATATTTAAGACTCATGAAATGCCAATTGTCATGCCATTTCCTGTGTTTTTCCCCTTTATTCTTCTCCATCAAGTTGGTTTCGTTAATAAAACGTTTTTGCTGTGTCTGTAAATGATCATCCATCAATCGATTTTTCAGACTTTTATTTTATTATAAAAACTTGACGCATAAAAAATATTCCAAATAATTAATAACAGTATTTCAAAGTAAAACACACTGTTATTAACAGTTTTACAATATAGACAAACATAAGTAATGATTATACATAGTTATTTTTAATTATTGTTTAGGTCATTTAAGTAATAGGAACAATTCATCTTGTTTTATTTTTTTAAAAAGCAATATTATACACCGGCAAAAAAAATGTACTTATACCAACAAAATTCATCATTGAACTGATAGTCACAACTCAATGTAAAGCATATAATATTAGGTTAAGTATGCCGTGAAAGTAGTTTTAAAAACATTAGAACAACAAGATTCATTTTTAAATCTATATCGCACCATGGTTAATTCAAATATGAGACGTCTAATATGTGTAAAACATAGATTGACAACTTTTGAAACAAAAACGAAACACTTATAACCTCAATAATGTCATTCAAATTCTGGTTCTATTATATTGGTATAATTGATTTAATATGAAAGTACGGTTAGAATGAAAACTTTCGGTTTATATTGACATTTTGTTGGTTTGATGGTATTTTTTTTCCCGGTGTATATTATTCAAGATCAAAAATCATGAATCTACACTCGACTTCATTTTTAATTCCCAAATTCGCAATTTTTTTTTTTTTTTTTGACGACTTCATCACATGACATAAACTCAATATTAAGCTACGACCAAACCAATTTCCGCTGCTCTTCGCCTCCGGATAAACTGTTCGTAGATTCTAAACTTCATACTATGTGTTTTGACCTGAGCTTGAAAATACTTAGTCATTAGACATTGATCGTCGAACCGGAAACATATCTCGAAAACCCTCGACGAAAACTCGACGTTACTTGGGTTTTCTCGCTTTGTGTTCGAGAACCGAGTTAAGTTTCAAACGTTAAATTTGCACTGAATGCAGGTGTCGCAAACACGAACTCGAAGTTTTCTCGACTACCAGACACCGTTGTTGTTCGTTATGCGAGAAGCAATGGGTGAAATTAGTACCCCGTCTCGTCCTCCTACAACCGCTCTCATCTTCGTCTGGCGTTATCTTTCTCATACCAGCAATAATACCTTTACTTGGATACACTCGGAGAAATACGCAAATGACTTCATTATAACAAACCGCAGTACGCTCTTGGTATTTCTTCTGCCACAGTAACAAATTCAATTCAACACATACACCTTGCATTCCACGGCAGTCTTACTTCCCTCCTCATCTTCTTCATTTTCTTCTCGTTTTGTCCCCGTTCATTTGAGTTGCTTTCAATTGTGATTAGACTGCATATCGTCCTTTTATTAACAAATAAACAATGTATGTAAAATAAATTATGTTCCTTAAAAAAACATGCAATAATCGAGCCAGCTTTTCTCTTCTTTTGTTACATTTAATATTATTCTGTCATGATATGTAAGAAAATTGTTAAGGTCATATATAAATAAACATTCCTTTTTATTTACTTACTTTATTCACATTTTATTTTCTTCTATTTATTTTTCATTTACAACTTATAATTTTTCTTCACTAAACGCTTTTTATGACAGCTTTTTTTCCTTTACCTACTTTTACAAGAAAAACTTCTCTCGCTTGCTTTAACCGAGTTCATTTGCTGTCTTTTCGTGACTATTTTCACAACAATTCTTCTAGTCGGGAAAAGATCTTTTTATTGCTTGAAATCACTTAGGCGAAAAATTTAAATACTTTCAGCAGATTATATGATGCTTTGGAAAAAAATCGTAGGGAATATAGTCATTGGGTGTCCTATTAACCTAAAAGTTTCATAAATACTTGTATTAAAAAATTAAAAATAATTCAAATAAATTTTATTTGTATGTTTTATTTATATATTATATATTCTTTAACATTTTGTTTTTGATTTTTATTTTACTGCAAAGTCTATTACAAGAATTCTTAAACTAATCTTTTTTTGTTCTTATCCATAATACGTTTTCAAACATTCCACAAAAATACAACTCGACGAGCTGTAACATTTGAACTGAACGCTTTATGAAAGCTTTCAATCGGTCACTTACTTGGCTGTACGTGAACCGCAAAAACAGATTCTACTTAATGTTCATCGTCTTGAGAAATTATTGTAGCTTGGAAGGAATTAACGACAGATCTTAAGCGATCGTACCTTTTCTGCTTTGCTCTTTCGCTGTTTATCTCATTTATCTTAGACGTGAGATCGTTTATTTTCTTATGGTAAGCCGTGAATTACTATTCCTGCAAGGAAAATTGCGTCGTCTAAGATGAATGAACGAAATATCAAACTGACGAAAAAAAGAGACATTGAGATAAACATGTAATAGACTGTGCTGTTACAACAATTGAGTTGCAGAATATACAAACCGTTAGATTCATTAAAACACTGCTTTTTAATTTAAAAAAATACATATATAATTAAAATAAAACTGTATTAAATAGAAATATTTTGAAAAAATTGGATTGTAGTTCTAGTTGATTAACTGTTTTCTAATTATAATTAACGCTTAATGTTACCTTAAAGTTAAATTAAAAGTAGAATTTTCAAATATTGTTAAAATAAAAACTTTAATAAAAAAAAATCTAATTTTAAAACGCAAACAATATATTCATTTTATAAAAATATCAGATACATTTGTTAATAATAATGAAATTTAATATTATAATCCATTTGTTTAAATCACATTATTAAGTAACATAAATCACAATTCGCATTTGTTTCGGTTAAATTGCACACACTTAATGGAGAAACGGAACGACAGTATCAGGGAGCACGATTACAAACAGTGCGATTCATTGGACGGGAATAAATATCGATTATGCGTACAACAATTGTTTGATTGCATATTTCGGATTCTGCAAATAGGTAGGTCCGAGTTGACTCGTAAATTCGGGGCGTAATCGAAGCGACTTGGGCATATAACGATAACATTGCCAAGGAGGCGAGAATGAGGAAGCGCGGTAGGCTTGAGGTTCTACGATCCGGCTTAGTTCGCACAGCTATTTATCAGCTATTGTCCGTAAAGCCCGGCGCTGCCAGTTCCGTAAACTCGTGTACCTACGACGATCCCTCGGGGCAACACGAAACGCGAAACGACTACTTCGGACCGAAAATTCACGACCCTCGTTCCACCCTCTATCTCTCTCTTCCTCTTGCGCTCTCACTCTTACATGTGAATGTATGAGTATACTTATATATAGGAAAACAATACGTTTCGTTTTTATATTGAATCCGTATCACGGTACTAATAATAGATAGTAATCTTACACAGATAACAATACCAATACACGAATTGTAGATGCATTTTCGACAAATAGTGGTTATGCATTCGACTTTATTGATCTCTCTTCTTAATGTCTCGCGCGGGAGTCTGCGATTTGTTATTGATGTATATATATATATATATATATTTGGTCGTGGATTGTTCAACGACAGATATAATGATAGGAAATAACTCTTGACGATAATAAAATAAACTAATATTATTCGGGCTAAGTTGTTTAATATTGAATCAAGTTGAAGAATAGATTGATCAATTTTTTAAAACTTTTCTTAAATTTATTATCTTGTATTCCATAATGCTTTTACGAAGAATAATATAATGAACTTAACCCTTCACGTACCAACGGCCGCGCGCGCTGGTCAGTATCCAGGGCCCAAGACGAGTTTCGCACAAATAAATATTAAATTTTTTTATTAATTATTCATTGTTTAACATTATTTAAATTTTATTTAAATTATAATATCATTTAATATGGCTTAAATTACACAAACAAATCAATCTTTTAATATAACATATATACAAATTGATAATTTCTTTATAAAAAAAGAAAATAAATAATTCAGTCATTCATATTATGTATTTGATCGCAATGTATGGCATAATATTATACAATTCTCAACATCTCTAGGCATTTCTTTTTTTTTTTTTTTTTTTTTTTTTTTGGAATAAAAATGTGAGTGAAATAAAAAAATACATTTACACAATTGTAAAGATAGTTTTCAAATATATGTATGAATTTGTTCATTAAATTATGTGCAACCGCTATTGAAATATCTTAATTTGAATAGGGTCGGTATCTGATACGGACTTGAGCCGTTGATACTGGAGTATAGGTCGGTATCTGATACCGACTTGGACGCTAAAGGGTTAAAAAGCTTTAATTATGTATAATAATTTTAACTCATTTTTAATTTTATATTACTTAATATTTTGTTAAAATAACAGAATTGATGTTCTATAAATTATTTTTACAGAAAATATTTTTATATTTTAATATTTTTAAATATTTTATGTTGTAAGAAAAAAACTTTTGAATTTTTTACAATATTAATTATTTTTTAGTCGAGTTAAGTAATAAATGCATATATAATAATATAATAAATAATGTTTGTAATGTGTGTAAGAAATCGATTATCATATTATATAATCTATAATATGCATATGTTTAACCTATCAGGTAAACAAAATTTTATCTGTATGAATAATTAATTCACTAATAGTAAATAGTTCAAATTTAATACTGTTAATGCAACATCGTAACAAGTATTCTAAGTATATTGACAAAGTGTGTAACATTATCATAGAAGTTTGTTCCTTGTGAAATTATGTTATATCAGTTTACATATCACCGATACATCATCCGAAATATGTTAACATCATAGCATCGATGTCAGTTGAATTTGCTATATTAATGAATATGTTTAAATGCTGAAATTGCCCTGAAATCAATAATGTATTGATTTTTATACATCCTATAATATTTGAAATATGTAAATCTTTTACTTTTTATACTAATAATTTATTAAAATTTATATTTGCATATAAATCGAATTTTTTACTGAAATATAATACATAACTACTTCACATTTATTTTATCTATTCATCCAACATGCATTAACATACTATATTTAAACTTTTAGCAAGTAACATCTACCTTTGCATTCGCTTTAGTTATTAAATAAATAATAGATCAACACAAGTATCTGCAACGTTTCATTAAATTTAATAAAAATGTAATGTTATATTTCATATATGTAACAAGAAAAAGGAAATTTCAATATGTTTATATTCTTATTCATACATGTAAATTTGAATATGAACTACATACAAAAATCGCACTTTGCACAAAAATGTTCTGTTTCAAAACGTATGAACTCATTGGAATAGCATTAGACTACTCAAAGTAATTTATGACATGGGAATTGTAAATTTTGTAGTTTGCACGATATTTATAAATAGAATTCTATAGTTTTAGTACAGCACGCTATATTCGCGCTGTAAGCGACTTCGCACTACAGGATAGAGACGTGCTTTACGAGAGTATCTCAGCTTTCTTGTCTAGCATTCATCCTTTTGTTTAACCTCCTGGCATTGTTTAAGGATCACGAAGGAGCACGAGTTCCTTCGCTACTGAGTGAGTGAAGCTTCAAGCTTCACTCATGAATCCTGACGAATAATCGTTTTCATTCAGTTCACTTCATTTTCATATTTGTCTCATTATCGTTTCTTAATTGATATATTAACAAGAAGACAAATGAATTCACTTACTCTCATTTTCTTTATTCAATAAAGCAAATACTTGATGACGTAATTACTCACTTAATAATATTGCTCAATTGAAAGTAGTCCTGCCTTTCAATAATTAAAATGTTCAATTAACGATTTCTTAATATATATTTGCACTCATAAAATTCTATCTATACAATAAAGTAAATGATGGTAATAATGATTAATATTTATATTGGTTTGTGAAGAGAAATTCATGATTGTATGGCGTTGTATAGTAATTGCTAAAGTATAAATATAATTAGTACAAAATTATTTAAAAATGATTCTTATATTTTGTGTAAAATTGTTAACCCCACCGTGTGTTAAATTTAATACTAGTTTGCAACTTTTATTTATTTATTTATAAAAATAACGCCTAGGGATTGTACCCTTATGGCTGATAATACATAGTGAGTGAAGAGACAAGCATTTATATACATGTATATGTATGATGACTAGTTACAAGAATCGCAAGAAACGAAATAGAATAAGTCTATGAATAAGAGTAGTATTGGTATAAGTATGAGTATAATAAATGAATAAGTATACTAGACTAGATTTGAGAATTTTAGAAAGATTAGAACAGTGACCTAAAAGCCAGTAAACCAGTCAAACTTGATTTGATAATAAATAATGACATAATTTATTTTTGAATGTTAAAAGAGTGTTAGCTGCACGAATCGAATCTGGCAAGGAGTTCCAAAATCTCGTTCCATTGACCAAGAACGAATGTTCAAAAGCTGTGGTACTATAAAATGGTACAACTAATTGTTTATGTGAAACGCGAACAGGTCGAGACAGCTGGGTGGATCTTTCGACTAGATTAATTGCAAGGTAATGAGGCTGTCTGTTATAA
The DNA here is from genome assembly GCA_022817425.1 of Gryon sp. ZL-2020. Taxonomy (NCBI): domain Eukaryota; kingdom Metazoa; phylum Arthropoda; class Insecta; order Hymenoptera; family Scelionidae; genus Gryon; species Gryon sp. ZL-2020. The sequence goes on along the minus strand of JABFPJ010000443.1, from coordinate 33,130 downwards.
AGTAAATTGAATGTGAAAACACCAAGAAAAAGACGCCGACGATTAGTCACATTTAACTACTCCAATTCATGAAAGTATTGGGAGATGTGATCAAATCTTCGTAATCTATAGATAAAACGAATACAAGAGTTGAGTAAGGACTGGAGTTTCGTTTTCTGAGTGACGGTTAAGTCTGTCATGGTTAAACAGCAGTAATCAAAGCACGGTAACATCAAAGACATCACGAGCTGTCTACGTAGATCTTGTGAGAGAATTATGTGGCTATGATTTAGTTGTCTCAACCTAAACCAGACTCTACTGCAGATTGAGGAAATTTGTTCTCTCCATGAAAGAGTAGAGTCGATGACAATGCCCAGGTTTCTTGCAGAGGATACATACGGTATCGGATGATTATCAAGCAGGATAACAGGTAGAGATGAGTGGTCTATTTCGTTTATGAAGTGCCTCGATTCTAAAATTAATATTTTAGTTTTTGATGGATTAAGTTCTAGATGATTATTTACTGACCACTCCTGAATTCTGGAGACATCGAATGAAACTTGAGAGATCAGGTGATGAAGTTCAGATACTGGTCCTTGGATATAGATTTGTAAGTCGTCCGTGTACATCAAATGTTGACAATTTCGGATGGAGTTTGAAATATCGTTGATGTAAATGGAAAAAAGTAAGGGACCCAGCACAGAGCCCTGAGGAACACCACTGGTGACTCTGCGCAAGGCAGAGCGCTCTCCAGAAGGACCTAATACAAATTGAGCTCTATCCTCAAGGTAGGAGCGGAACCAGGCAACCACACCTTCCGAACATCCCAAGCATCGAAGTATATTTTGTAGTAAACCATGATCCACCAGGTCGAAGGCTTTAGTGAAATCAAATAGGACGAGGATAGTTATATTTCTATTATCTATACCGGCTCTAACATCATCGAGAAGCTTAATGAGGACTGACTGAGTAGAATAGCTTTGCGAAATCCTAATTGGCGAAAGTCAAGTATATTGTTATTGAGTAGATGACGATGAAGTTGTTCATGAACGACTGCTTCCAGTGTTTTAGCAAGAGAACATAGCAACTTTTATTATTATATTTCATTCTGTTCATACTATACATATGTGCACTATGATAAATATTGAATTTTAAATATCAGCGTATTTTTCTATCAATAAATAAATATTTAAATATCAATAAATTTTTTGTAAAGAAGAAGGATGGTTCAAAAAGTAATTAAAGTACTTTTTTGATAATTTAATAAATAATTCAATAGATTCTACCTCTTAAAAATCATTTATAGATCATTTTTGAATAATAAAATTTTATAAAAATTTCAAAAATATTGTGTATCTATCAACTTTGTATTAAATGTAATACTAGTTTGTTATTAATACTACTTTTTACTGTATTTTATTGTTCCATACTGTACATATATGCACTATACAAGGTATATTTAGCACGTACAAGTGGAATACATAGCACCCAAGCTATGTCATCATCGGTCATGAAGTAAGCATTCATATGTATGTGTTTTGAATGCACTAATTATAATATTTGTGTCGTAAACTGTGTGCTTATGAACATAATACATTAATTGAATATATTATTATTTACAATAAATGCACTTTTTATGCCAATATTATTATACATTAATATTATTGAAATTATACAATTTAACTTGATAATGATTCATTTTTTAAATTAACAGAGTACATTTATGTTGTTGTATAAATAATCATTAAATATATATTAACAAAAATATAATTTTATTTCAATTTTACCTAAAATATGTTTATTCTCATGAATAATTATCATAACAAATATTATTACACTACAATACTTAACACAAAACACTGATATTACTCATTGTTACTCATTCTTTGTATGGCGTAGTTATTGTGTCAGTAAAACCAAGCATATACGCAAGTTTTGCACTCATTGTTTCTGATTTTTGAATTCTGTATCAATTGATGGAATGCTTTTACAGTGGTTGTTATTTTTGTTTATCCTGAAAAGTTCGATACGAATGTAGGTGTGTTGTTTAAATACGATACTTTAATTAACGAGTTCAAATTCAATTTCCAGTATATTCAAACAATTTTTACTCTGATAAACTTTTTTACGAATTTTGAAAGTTTGTATAATTAAATTTAAACAAATTTAATTTCTGTCCTCAATTGCAACATTTTTTGTTACACATTCATTGAACTCAATATAGGAATATAATTTTACAATAAGTAAAAGCATTCGTTCAATAATTGTTATTTAGTTTACGTATACATGAATGAATCTTGCATTTCGTTGATAATTTCAATGAAAACAGAGTCTAATAAAGTGAACGGTTGACAGCAATAATGAGAAAATAAAACGACCGTAAGATGCGGTTTATTTTGCGCAGTTTCCCAGTTTGATTCGTAGCTGCGATTTATAAAGGAAGCGGTTTCGGTGGCTCCTTGACGGAGCTACATTCGGTCCAGTCGTCTAGATTATTAATGTTCGGTCAATAGTTTCTTGGAAGTCGCTGCACTTGACAGGTACAAATGTTCAAAACCGTGTCATTAGTCCCAGTACGTAGATTATGCCGCCTCACACTGGGGCGCCAGGAAAACTGGAAAAAGCGAATAACAACGACCGAAATCGTGTAAAACATTGACCTGGAAAATTCATTTCTTCATTCGTTCCTTTCGTTTTGAGAAGAAAAGTAATAGCTGTGGTAAATATTCATACAGAAAATGGTAAATGATGAAAGATCAAGCACTCGAAATATCGTAAATTTATCAATGATATATGATTTTTGGTAGCTTTAATTTGATTTTAATTATTTTTGACCAAAGTATTTTCATCTTTCTTAAAAGGAAAAAAATGAATAATGTATACTCGTGAAAGGAAAAGGAAGAGAATATTAAAGCAGAAAACTGTTATTTGAGGACAGAGAAGCAGAGAAGTGTGCTGTAATTGTGCAAATTACACGAATATGTAATAATTTTATGTAATTTAAAGGTGAATGTCTGTGTACTAAGTAAGTTGCATTTCATACAACTTACTAAGTATTTCAATTACCAGATAAATACTGTTTAAATATCCGTAAATATTATGTTATATTTGTTTGAGTAATTTTAGTATTTAAGGAGGTTCACTCAATTTATGCAAAAAATGATAGAATTAAATAAAACTTCGCCAGATTTTTAATTATAAAGGAAAAATGATACCTGAATTTTTTGAAAATTTTTGACCATGCGGTTGTAAAGTAAATACAAATAGAAAAAACTATTTCAACAAAGGCTCTTATGGCAGTTTCATGTAAACAAAAAAAGAAAGCAGTTTATGATAAAAATGAAAAATGGTAAAAAATACTAAACATCTTTTAATGAGTTATTTAACATTTCAGAAATCTTATTTTTCAATAAAATAAAAATTGATCATTGGACATTTTTACAATCTTCAAAAACGTACTTCATATCACACTTTTATAAACAAATATTCTAATAAATTAATCGTTTTTATATTTCAAAATAACATTTTATAATTTATTAAACAATACTTTGTGGTAAAAAACAAATAATTTATAAAGAAAACAAATGTTTTTAATAGCATTTTAGACATTATAAAAATAAATTAATTCCAGGATTATAGTAAAGTATCTCAGGAGTGAACTTCCTTATGTATTGTATTTTAAACAGTTGCACACATTTTAGCTGAGTCTTTTGAAAAAATTGGAACTTTAAGAATGTAGGTGCTGTCGCAGAGTTTCTTGAACAATTCGCGTGAAATTAAAGCTCCCTGTAGAGCCTGCGGACAAACGAAGACGCGGCATGCTTTCAAATGGAATATTGGTCATCTTGTGGATTTATCGTGTCCCATTTCACGGGCACAAGTGTACAAAGGTTGAGATTAAAATCTGTCGTTTATCATGAACCAAAAAACAAGCTATGTGAGTCGCAGGATAAACAATTTATTGTCGATTTATCTATGACAGTTTCTACAGCTTTAGATCATACGTTGAATGGAGTATTCTGAATGCGCAATGTAAAGGTGCATTTCTATTTTTCAATGCTGAAAAAAATGTTCTGACGAATATCGTCGTCTTCGTCAGAATTTGTTAGGGTGATAAATGTACTGTATTGTGCTTGGAATATTGTTGAATACTGTTGATGTTTTGTGAACTCCTTTTTGCCAAAACATTTTTCAACGAAGTTGTTTTAATGTTGCTGCAATAACAGAGTACACATTTCGTTTTGTACAAAAATATACAAGTTAAATTTAAACTTATTGATTTTATTTGACATCTTAACATATATTTCATGCTTTTTGAAATTAATCGATGTTTTCACTAATTAATACTTTTAGCTATTTTCGTTACTTGAAATAAAGATGTTCATTTACTTTTTCATTTTATATTATACTTAATTTATACAACATTTCCCATAGAATAGAAGGATATAGAAATAGCTCATATGGTTCTAACTAAAGCATGCGCAATCTACTTAAGGACTTGTCCGCTTTCTGGAGAGCTTATGCTGAGTAATTAATTGACAGTGTACAAAATACTAGAAGCTGCCTTGCATCACGAGAATTTCTATTAATATAATATTAACAAAATTAAATAGAATAATTCATACACAAGATTGCGTCTTGCAAGAGCATCAAATTTCTGAGTAACCATCTGTATATTAATACAAACATAGTGTACACTATGGTCAGTTTTGAATTTTTATTATTTATTTAACAATTTCAAAAACAACAGCAATTTCATTGACATATAATCTCTAAACAAATACACATTTTGTTTATATATATAAGTTTTACTGAAAACAAAATTTTTATTTTAATAAAAGTATTGAAAAGCAAATATTATATTTATTGACTTACTTATAATAAATTTAAAAAACATTAAATTGACATTTATTATTTATATATAATTTCAGTCGAATCCATTTGTTTCAATATGCATTAAATAAAAAAATTGCAGTGTAGAGACAAATTCAATTAATCCTAGAATGAATTATGCTCGCAGCTTTGCGAAGTAATTTGTCAGCGTAAGTTTTTCGTCGCGTATCTTGCGCATGAAGTACTTATCGTCGGAAACAAGTCTTACGGCGGGGTTCTTCCGGTCTAATGGTAGGCCAACCGGCTGCTACAACCGGCGGATACGTATAATTTAGACAAGCACATGCCGTATCAAGTGCGTTTCGCGAATTAATTCACCGTGGAATTTGCACTCTCAGCAGTTTTCGCTAGAGAGACAAATAAAGTGCAACTACTGTTTTTATTTTTTCGCCATACTTGACTTTAGTTTTTCGCTTAGAAGTTGAAGGTGAAACCTACGAGAGCCAAACTTATTTGGCCATGATTACATGAGCTTTCAGTCATTTATACAAGTTTATTAAAAAGCAACCAGGTTCTTTCAAATGAACTCGACAAAACAATTTAATCTTGACTTGAGAATAAAAAGAAAATCAGACTTAGATCAAAATGAATTTGTCATCGACGAATTCAAGAGTCACGTAAGTCTTACGCGTGAATTTCTTTTAGCTGCAGTTTGCAATGAAAAACTTGATAAATTTGCCAGGGTGAAAAAGACTTGGACAACAAATGTGTCAATTTTATTTAAAGTAATTTTTGTATAATAATTAAATAATTTAATAAATTTTAAATTCTTAAAAATATTATTCACTTTTTCCTTAAATATGTTAAATCAGTAGTATTTCTAGTTTATTTCCAAATCATACACCGATAGCTTTGTGTAACGCTTTTCGCTGGCTTTTCACTGCGCCACCAATATTTGCAGTTAAGTATCATTGTCGATTTTCGCAGGCAACGACCGGCGATTTTAGCGTCAACGCATACATTTATCACTGCACACACCAACGACAAAGGGGCGGAGTTATACAAAAATCGCCGGTCGCGGCCTGCGAAAATCGAGAGTGATACTCAAATGTGAATAATGGTGGCGCTGTGGTGCGATTTTCGTTCCACATTCTTAGTCTTTTCAGACATCGTGTGAATATCGAAAATTGCATTTTTTTATTAGCAAAAAGAGCTACACAAAGATATCGGTGTACAAATGTATAAAAATTCCAAAATGTTTTATATCTATATGATATAATCTATATCTATATATTCCTCTTGTATTTAAATAGTCACATTAACATAACATTTTTAAATCAATTTTCGTCTCCAATTTATTGCTTTTAGTTAATCCTTTTACTTTTCGCAACATTAAAGAATACCTGCTAAAACGTCAACAGTAAAAGACATATTGTGCACAACAATATGTCTTTTACAATGACATAAAAATCAAGTGAAAGTTAATAGTAAATTTAGTAGCAAATTATCGAGATTTAATAGTATTTACGAGCACAGCCTTAGTAATCAACGTGAGAGAGTAACTTTGATTTTAAAATATGATCTCCATTATGTCGTTATTTATGCACTTCATTATAAAATTATGACATTTATAATTAAGTACATCAGTTTATGCATTTAACTTTTAATGCAGCTGGATTGCATTATTACTATTTTATAAAATTTTACCGTCTAAACGAAAAGTTTCATGCCAAAAAAATGTAAAAAGAGAGTTGCATGTACGATTCACGAAATAAAAAGAATCTGCAATAATGGATAAAAAAAAGAGTGACCATACATTCCTGTCTCATTACCAAAAGGGTAGAATTATATTATAAATCATAGGTCACACCATGTCAGAACACTTTGTTAATGTGAAATTGCATTTCTCGTTGCTTAATATATATACACATATATTTTTGCACATTCGCGTTCCAATTTTTCCGTACGTTTTCCACTTTTACGCTGACAATAAAAATGTGGACGACGAACACACAATTTTACGACTTTACATGTCACAAGTTTGTGTCTGTGCAAAACTTATGGCTTATGCAAAATGCAACGCGAGCTCGATGAAATGGGGAAGAATAAGAAACCAGTTTAGCAAAGTGTAATACGTATTACGGGATTTCAACTGCAAGGAAGACGAGCATAAAAAAGTAACGTAAAAAGTGACTGCGGGCCGAATCGGTGAACACTTTGGTGAGCCACTTCTAAAGTAGCGATTGGTAAAAAGCTTTCAAGATGAATTGTGGTGCATTTCAGTTGCAGACAAAATATGATTATAAATTATGAATCAAAGGTAATCACAATGTTGTAACTCGTGACAAATGACAAAAGTGTAGTAATCAGTTGCAATTTAGAAACGAATAAAAAAATAATAATCTGTATCATATTTTACAGAAGGCTGTGAAATATGTTTGCATTTTTACATTTGTGATTTCTTTAGATACTACTTTGGACAGAATTATTTATGATAAATTTTTTAGATTGCCCCGAAAACTTGGATGATACAAGAAATGTTTTATATCTTCTTTAGAATAGTTTTCTGGAAGATAGTTGCTATATAGTAAATTTGTCTTATTCAGTAAAAGTATTGTCTACTCTATCAATTTCTAGAAAGAAATCTTTTAATACTTGAAAATGTCTAAGAAAATTTATTCACTATCAAAAATGTTCTCAAATAATTTTTAGGGAATTTTAAGTTCAATTTTAAACTTTTTCATATAACTTTTCATTCAGAAATATTTTCTATATTTGTTGAAATTACTTTCGCAAATTTTATTGTAAAGTTAAAATTACCATTTTTAGATTTATGTTAAATAATAATAATAATAAATTTAGGCTTTTATCATTGAGTTTTAATTGTCTTTTGTTTGATATAAAATAGAAAATGTCTAGTTTGTAACGAAAATTTTGCAAACCTAAATTACGTAGTTCACAAGTTAATCGTGAAGAACGCAAAGTTTCCCGCCTTCGAATTTTATTTTGCTTGCTTTTCCGCTTCCACTTTTCTTGTACCTATGTTCCGTCCAAAGTCCGGGAAAAGGCGTCTGGGAGTTTTAATGCAACGAAGACGTACGATCTAACTGAAGGCCGTTGAAAACTGACATCCGCTGCAGATTATCCAACAGAAGATGAAATGAGATTGCAACTGAAATACGATTAGAAACTGTTTTATCTGATTGAACGATTGACACAAACGTTCACGTGGAAAATGATGAGATTAATGTTCGCTCCGATTATGGATTATTGAAATTATACTTATTTACATTTTCTGTCTTGGATAGAATGACAATTAATTAACTTTCATCAAAGGTTATTCAAATGAAATCGAAATTTATTTTTACCGCAAAGTTTTTCGAGATAATTACTATAAAGAAACATTTTTCGAATATCGTTTGACTCACACTCAGTTTCAGAGATGATGTTCTTTATGACCTCGACCTACAAGCTTTAGAAGTGATTCATTGTTCGTAGAATAAAATAGCTAAGAAATTTTGGTAGACGTGAAAAATGACTAAAACAAAGTTGTTTGAAGACTTTCGTATATCCTAAGCCGCACCTGCTTTTACCCTTGAAAGTGCACGGTCCAGCATGTTTCCGAAAATTCTTGTAAAGAAAACCGTGAACGTGTCTTGTGGGCGTTTTTGCTATTCAGCATAAATCAAACATTTAGATATTTACTGTAGAAGAGCTGTTATTCACTCAAACTAAAATTTTTTTACATACTAATTCAAACAAACATTATGTAAACTATTTTTTTATTTACATTATATAAAAACTGCTGATAAAATGAAGTTCATATTGAAAAAAAATATTCAACAATTTTCAACTTTTTGGGTCAAATAGGGCACTTGAAATTTTTGGCTAGATTCAGGGTTTTTTTATTCAATACTATCAAAAGTATCTATTCGCAACAAAAAAAAGGTCTGTCACGGATTTTCATGTCAGAGGATTTCCCTGAAGTTTCTGTCCATGTACCACGAAGAGTAGTTCTCTCGCCAGGAGCATCGACATTGATGGATTCAAATGGAACGGTGCTATACCATCCATCGATTACGTCACTGGGTGTAAGGTATAGGCGTTCACTGTCGATGTAAAGGTCCGCCTACATCAGTGTCTGCGTAAAATGCGCAATGTAACATCATTTACGTAATAGAAATTGTTGACCCCATGAAGATTGATTGCAATTACTTCAACTGAAACTACTAAATTTCAGTTTCAAAAATAATTTTTTTTTCACAATTTCAACATTACTAGAATAGAAACCCCGAATGTTCTACATTAACTAATTAAATTTTGTTTTGTTACAAAACTTATTGCACTGACAGTACCAAAAACACGTTAAACTATTCAGTTATTCATGCAATTTCAATGTATTATCAGTACATCTACAATCAAACTTTTCAATCTACAAATCAAAATTCCCAACATTATTAAACTACCCTAACCATTCAGAGTTAGTTATGAGAATTTAATACATTCAATAATTCTTTGAAGCTTAATATCAATGACATTTCATTAATTTTTATTTCCGTTAAATCCCTTTAATAAACACGACATCATGTTTCTCTCCTTGAATTTGTATTCAAACAATTGTGGATTTTATTCATACCTTATTTATGTCTATTCCAAAATCCTGAATTACAACGAACTCATAACAATTAGTAATAAAGGTTTAATATTCTCATACATATATTTCAGTTTCATTTACGGAAAATCCGACACGAAGTGTTCCGGCGTAGAAATAATTGTAGATTATATTCGACAGACGCTGTGTGTGAAATATAGCAGCGTAGTAAAAGGGGTGAATGAACATTCAGTAGTTGATTGGTGGTTTCTCGTGACGCGGGTAAAAGTGTAAGAACTGTTGACGACGAGGTTGGCCTCAGAACTGACATCCACCATTGAACCCGGAAGTGCCCTTATCGATTTTGTTCTCCTAGTCGCTTCGGCTCACACCCGGACATCCGGAGTTGGAATATGAAACGTGACATCGTTTCTGTACCTTCAACCTTGCATTAGGTGACACATATCGAATTGCCTATTGACAATGTGTATTGATTTCGTACATTCCTCTCACAAAACAAACTCTTAGTAATATAAAATTCAACTATCGATATTCAATATATGCCTTTGACAATAAAAGTGAGATGAAAAGAATGAAAGAATATTCATCGTTGCCCACATTGTGAAGTAAAGAAGATGGCAAATGTCGTTGACAGTGCATGGATACTGTAGAAGTATTATAGCTATCATTGTGATGTTTATTTTTTAAATTTATTTTCACATAAATGCATGGATATGTACCCTTTAAAATTAAGATTAAGAATAACGATAACTATTTTATTGTAACTTTTAATTTCTTACAGTGATTTTTCAAAATTATTCTTATTATTGAATGACAAAATTTTGAAATACAAATTATTTGAAATATTACTATTTTTCATTCTTAATAAAAGTTAATTTGCATATCCATCAATAAGAATATTGTCTATTAGATGTAACAATGTGTTACGAAAATCTATTCTCCTACATTGATTTCTCTAGCTATTCTTTTGTTATGTCAATGATCAATCCACATCGATACTTCTTTCTTTCGCCAAAAATCTAAAAATGATTCAAAGAGTGCGAATAGCAATGTACGATAAATTCATCTGGAGCGTCGTATATCTCATGACGGTGTCCGTTTCATCGATGCCAACGAAGATGAATCGTGGTGATTCCAAAAGGGACACCGACGTGACCCGAATCGTACGCATGAGCTTGTCTGTAAGCTGCGTCTAAAGTAAAAAAAAAATGATGCTTGTACACCATCATCGCAGAACCTTGTTCGTAAAACTTACTTTAAATTTAAAGTGAAGTCAATAAAGAAAAGAAAAAAAAATCCAACAAAATCTTCAGATCTAATTTATAAAAAAAAGGAAACATGTGACAAAATTGTAAGACATCATTGCATTTGCTACTTAATGGTATAATCAATTGAATTAAAAACAGACAGCAGTGTCTGTGCCAAGACTGACATTAAAGAGAAACTGATTCATCGGCAGCTTGCAGTTGAACGAACAGATTTACTGGAATGTCATAATTACGCTATTAAATTGTCAATGTTGTGAGAGATGCGCGCGACAGAATCTCATCGGCAGACGTATCGTTATCAAGAACGGAAGCCCGTTACGAGCAGTTTGTATCGTTAACGTTTACTCCAAAATGTGAACTGATTCATCAAGTGTTTATTGAATTTAGCTCTTAATCGATTACGTTCCCGCCAGCGCTTTACAATCAATCCTTCAATTAAAGACCGAGAAATGTTTGATTAGAAATTTAACGATAACGAATATTAAGGTATCATTTACTTTGATTATAATAAAACAAGTATAATACTGCAGAGGATGATTTATAAACTAATTAGAAATAATATAAAATTATATATACATTATATAAAGTTAACTTTTTCGGGCGGAAGTATATTGCGAATAAAAAAGATCAAATTACGCACATTTAATGTCCAGAGCCTGGATAGAACCACTACCTATATCCTAGCTAGTAACGTTACACTCTATACTCCTAGTTTCTAGCCAGATAAAACTAGTTTGATATAATTTACATTCATACAATGTATTTATTCAATTGTTTTTGTTAATATTTGTTCATCTAATCACATTCTATGAATTATTTAATATTTTTGTCTATTTTAGGAATTGAACTCTCATCCTGCTTTTCACTAGTTATAATTAAATAACTATTTATTCCTGTTGCTAAAATAAATAATAGACAAACAGTTTACTTAAATTCTGTAACGGAATGCAAACTTATTATTTATATATTAAAATTTTTTCCAACATTTTATAAATAATAAGCATTTCCGGACAATGTTAAAGTAAAAGATTTTGAACAGTTTTCTATGTTACAATCGGGAACAGGTCTTAGTAGCACAAAACTAACCGAGTTCAACTGACCAATATCTAGGTAGTTACTGTACAGTTTCACGTAATTAAATAAATTTGATAAATAAATAAAATTTGATGAGTCAAAGTAAAATAGTTTTTATGCATGAGTTCTGTTTTAGTAACACCATCGTTCAGTTTAAATAGAAAAGTCCATTTTAGAAAATAGAATGCAGTAGTAAATTCGGTTCAAAGACTAACTAGTATCTGACTAGTACCATTGACACTAGTATTTCCGCTTCAAAAACTGGCCACTATCTGCACAGTATTACCAAATCTAGTGAATCTGGTCAAAGTCTAACTAGAACCTAGTTTGAACTAGTCAAATTCTAGGCAAATTTTTTCTTGGAACGATGAATGTATATTCAATATGTGAATCATATTTTATTCCTCGAGACAAATTTTTGACATGTAATTGACATGCATGAGTAACACTCTACATTTTTTCTCATTTGAAAAGGCTACGTGCTATATGAAATCAACCACGAGTTTTATATTTGTACTTCATTGCCGTTCAAATATTTCAAGCATTTCATCCACAACGCAGACGAATCAATTTTTTCCTATTTTTATTAATTCAGTTATGAAATGACTCAGTCTTATTCTTTGTCAAATTTAAATTTAAAAACTAATCGATTCATTAATATTCTTTTAAATACATCTTTTTTTATAATTGTTTGACTTCACCAAAGATACAAAACATTAATTTTAATGTTCGTATTATTATGCAATATATATTATAGAAAATTATCAACCTACTTATTGTATATGAAGCTTTTTTACAACGATATCAAATTTCTTATGCACATGTTGAATTTGATCAAGTCTATGTACAGAAATAAAACGAATTAATGAGATCATAATTATATAACGTCGTTTGCATATCGCATCAAATTATAGAACACGTGAAATCAATATCACGCAGACATCTTTCATTTCTGCGTAGATAGTTTTTCGAATCTAATTTCAATCATTAATATCCAAAGTCGTACAAGTGTAAACTGAATACGCATCCTTTAGTACGACATATGAAAACAAATTTTCATGTGTTGATAATTCGAACGCGTCGGAGTTTTTTTCATCTGTTGAGCGATCGATTCATGAAAATGGGAACACGGATCAGTGTAACAACTGTCATCGAAAAATTACGTCGACATCGGCAAAGGGTGAGACGAATAAAAGTTATGAGGGTAAACCTTTTAGCGTTGCTAAAATGTTTGTTCCGTTGATAGACTTAAAGTGTCGAAGTCGAGGTTTCGATCTTTGATGACCGAAGATAAGGAGACACCAGCTTCCTTTATCGAAAGTTTTCAGTGGGTAAAGATTGTGTTAGGGAGACAACGGAGAGACTAGTAAATAATGGTATCATATTTTTACCCTTTTTGGTGTTTTCGAGATAAAGTATAATAGCACTATATATAACATGTATATATTTCAGAATGTGTAACTGTGCATGTAACATTTTAACGTAGAAAAGTGCAATTTTCTAAAGAAAGATATTCTCAATTATTATAAAAATTATTTTGTAATGTAAGATAATTTATTATTTGAGTACATTTTATGAAAGCGAAGAATCTAGATGGAATTTCTAGTAATAATAAATAACTTTAGTTGAATTCGCTATTTCTCTTTTCCACTAATCGATTCAATGTTCATTCTGGGTCTTCTCGTATTATGCGACTTAAGAATCTCTTTAAATTATTCATCATAATGCAATAGATGCGAATAAACATGGCGAAACACAAATTTTGTATGGGGACACCAAATTAATCTTTAAAGAGAAACTAAAGTGGTTCGTTACGGACTCATGAAAGTTGGCAAACAGTTGTCTTGCTGTAGGGTCATTTTTCTGTTCAAAGTAGAAAAATCAAAATCCTGTTTCGCGTTTGCGAAATTCGTTGCTAAATTTATAGGTCGAAGTTATCGAGGCTGAATTGAGAGATGGAAGTGAAGTTTTAAGTTTCGCAAGAACATTGTTTTTCGTTGACAAACACATATTTTCCTACAACTTTGCAAACTTTTGTAATCTGGTTAATAGCAATATAGAAAACTCCTTAATGATTCTTCGACATTTGAAAGTTAAGTCGAAAGGTAATTTGGTGGGTTTTCGCTTAAAAATAAGTCGAATTGATGGTAATGGATCTGAGATATCATTATGGTAAATTTGAATTCAAAATTCATATTAAGCATTTGAATTTTTTGAAATATTAGAAAAAATATATTTAAAATATATGAAATACATTTTCGGAAATAAGTTATATATTTACATATATATTTCTAAAATACATACATTAAAATATATCTATAAATATACACAAAGATATACTCCAAAAAGTTATATAAATTTTTTCCAGAAAAATACATAATCTTAGTATAAAATAAATAAAAGTTTGTTAAAAGTGATATTTACAAAGCATTCCGTAATTAGTCATATCATATAAAAAGAATAAATACAAAAAATAAAAAAAATATACTAAATTTATGTATTTATTTTATTTCGCGAAATTTATTCTGCCATGTTCACTAATACTTATATAACATTATTTAACTATTTTAATTTTATTTTTTGTATTATACTTTGAACATTATTCGCACTACAAAACATAAAATGTATGATTAATATAATTACATTACAATAGTATGAAACTTTTATGAAACATTTTCAGAAAACTCAAAGCTAAATCATATATTTATTCAGGAAAAGACAAACCATGCAATAAATATAAACTTTAATATTAATATTAAAAATGTAATTGAATTTTATTACAATTTGAAGTTAACATTATTATTATCAAAATGAAAGAATTATATTTCGTAATCATTGTTCTACAATTAATAAAATAGGAGATACCTTTTTTCAATTAAATTACGATATAGCGCGAAAGTGTTATAATAAACAACAAATATCATTAATGTCCTATTTTTTATTTTCTTTTCCTGAGAGTATACATCAATTACATCTCAAATGAACAATAAAATGAAGTCATAATGTATGACAATTACGTGAACAGTTAATTGAAAATCTAGCGGTGGTTTAATAATTTTAGAGTAAACACTAAAGACTCGACTACCAGTAATGAGTTTGACATAGGTTGACTAATATTAGTTTCAGTCATGTTTCGGTCTAGTACATATAAAAGTCGGTCAAAAGTACAATTTAACAAATCAATATTGACACTGTTACTCAATGAATACAACTGATCTAAAGGGTTATTCGCGTCTAAAAATAAATATCATGTATGTTTAATTGCAGAAAAATTATGTATGCGAAATATTTTCGATAAAACCACTTAAAAAACATACAGCCTATTACATAATTTTTTATAGCTGAAATTAAACGTTGAATTTACTGAAAATTTCATTCGTCTGAATTATGAAAAGTCAATATTTCTCGTGGTTTTTCCATTTTTAATGCTTTTTTATACTTCATTTTTATCGTTCAAATTTATCGTTCAATATTATAAATGCTTAATATGACATGTAATTAATAAATCTATTATCAATTTCTTATAAAAATTTGTTTAAAGTCGATTGTTAATTAGGTTGATTTTTGGGTCCTACAAGATTGTTAGGAAACAATACCAATTTTATCTGCTGGTTTGCTCGAACTAACAATCAGTATCTCAGCAGAACTGAAACAGTGGAAATTCGCAATTTCCATTGATGTACCAGGTCTTAGTTAATATTATTCCAAATCAGTCGGGTCCTTCTCAAACCCGACCGTCGAATTCTAGATCCTCAATCCTTTGTCTTGCGACAATTAATTGCCCCAGCTATCCAACTGGAAGCTGATCAAATCATCTCACGATTATCCACTAAGTTCAGTGCATCGTTCCAGATTGATTAACACTTGTGTAACGTGTACTCTGATTATCGTAGGTGCTCGAGCGAACTGCATAACACGATCTCGATGATGTATCGTGCAATATGTAATCAGAACGCCGCCAACCGTTAGCCGGAATTAAATTGATCCGACAAACGAGTCATGAAATTTGATTCCAATCATCTAAGCCCGCAGCCTTCGACAGTGGCCAGATTTTTAGCTTCCTTTGATCGCCATGGGAGAGCATGTTTCGCTGTTCTCTTGCTTCATCTACCTTCTTCTCTTGAACGCTGGAATACATCCAGCTCCGATTTTCCGAAACAAGATTCTTCCGGAATTTCGGGCAATAAAGTTTATATTATAAAAAAAGTAATCGATAAAAGTTTAACCTGCAACCAACAGTTCTATCCATTACAAAAAAGTTAGATATACAACGTAACAAAAATTTGTACAAAAAATTGTTTTTAAATATTAATGAAAAATTAAAGCTGTATTTTGATGAGCAAATGTATGCATAATTATTACGCATTATAAATACATACAAAAATGTCATTTTTGAAACAAATAATAGGACCTTTGTCTTGTTTATGTTCATTAAACGTAGGATGAAAATACGTTATTTGCATATGTTAAATGCATTTTTGTCTCGATCATCAGCAGCATTTTTGAATGATGAAATGAAAAAATGTTTTTTAAATTCCACGTCTAATATTTAATAAACGAAAATTCCAGAACAAAAGCATAATCAAAAATACCAAAAGTAATTGCAAGTCTGGTTTAGTTTAAAATTAAAAATTGTTGGAAAAGCCAAAATATCAAAATCCTATCTATTAGACAATTTTATTTAGTCTACAGTTTTAATCTGTGAATTGCAATCAAAATGCAGTGGACCGAAACATTAAGCATTATTCAGCTGAGTTGTTTCAAAGTATCTCTAGCACTGTTGTTCTCATAAATAACGTGAAATACATTTAATAAATAAAACTTTACAAGTTTGCGTGTCGATCTGCCAATGCACTCCGCAGATTATGCATCAAGTTAATGCGTTCGTTCGCACATTCATTATAATTTACTGTTCATAAAGCCTTGTAATACAATGGCGTGAAAAGAAATGTGGCTAAAATGTAATGTTTCAATAGGTGAAATTTTGAAATATTAATAAATTATAACTCAACGTTATAAGAAAGGAATTTCTGCTATATGAACATGAATCTCGTCGAGATAAATTAACAAAAAGCTTTTGAATATATCAGACATATTAATAAATTAAATAAAATCTGCAAACTAATTAAATAATCTCATATCTTATATTTTAGCGACAATTTTACCTGATATCTTATTAAATTTTATTTCATTAATCCGTTTTAAAATACGTTCATTAGTTTCATTTCAGTAAATGGACATTGAAGAATTAAACACAACTTGCAATAAAAAATGTATTAAATAGTAAAATGTAAAAAATATGATTGAACTAGAATATTCTGCGCGCATTTTTTAATTTGATAATTTATAATACTATAAAACACTTGACATTAAATGTAATAAAATATTAACTGCTAATTGATAATTTTGAATTTGACATGATATATTTTTTGTTCAGCATTAATATAGTTATATGTTATATATTTACTTCGACATACTTAAATAATATTAGAGGTTTACACAATTTTTTTTTCTTCTTCAATTATACAATTTTTTATAACTAATAACCTTTTTCATTTATTTATAATAATAAATGTCTTGTCTAATTTTTTTGAAAAAGTGACTATTTTATTCTAAAAGTTTTACTTAGCCTAGACTTTAAAGACATTGGAATGTCAAACAATTTTCAAAATTAGAACTGTCAAAAAAATCTCTGTAATTTGATTGGTTTTTATCGGCGTTACACATGAATTGGCGTTAAAAGCTAACTTCTCATCTTTACATAAACTTATTATTAAAGGATTTTTACGCTGATGAAATTTATAGTATGCCGACTTTGTTTAATAATGTTTAAATGCAAATGATGAAATGACAGCGATAAAAGCAAGTCGATCGTATATTTTCACGAAATAAGCGGGAATCAAGCGAAATCAATACTATTTTTACCGATATTAACTCAAAACTATAAGTTTGCCCTGCAAATACGTTAATCGAAGATGTTATCGAGAAGTTCATTTCCGATATAACCGAATGTCGAATTAACTCTGCGATAGATATTATACAAAAATTGGATTGAAATTAGATTTTGCTATAACGCACACTGCAAAAGAATTCCGTATTTCACAAGTTATTTTATGATTCGTTTACGTTACTTCCTTATTATTTCACGACTAAATGAGAATAGAAACAATTGTAATGTTTTTACAAATCAATTCTGTTTTGCAGTAATTTCGTAACTGTAACAGTGATCGGATTACATTTTGCTTCTTTAAATACTAATTTTTTTAAATGCATACAATGATTTCGTATACTTTATACAAAATTATCATAACAAATCATAATAATTTTGGAAAATGCTTCAGCGGTAATATATCTATATACATTGACCTATAAAATTGACGTTAAAGTTTTGTAAACATATAAATCGTGTTTTTAACTGTTGAAACACCTAATTTTACAATTTTCATCTTTTCAATTCAAAAATTAAATATGTTCAATTTAATATTTTTACAAATATGTAGTTTCATCTAAAATTATCTTTTAAAAACAAATGCATTGTTAACATTTATGAACATTATTACATCTCTTTAAAAAATGTTCAAAATTCAAAATACAAAAGTATTATTACAACGTAAAATGTTAACAAATGCTTATATTATCATTCATGGTATTAAATGGAAAAATGCAATATATCAGTGTAACGAATAAGAGAATTTCATTGTTTTATGTTTTCTTGAAAAAAGTATGGGGAAAACTGCTTTACATTTAACGTAAACACAAAAGAATAATCCACGATTATGAGCCACGACAATATTTCTGTTTGATTTTGCCGAATACATTTTAGTTTATGAAATACGTGCGCAGTTACGTTTGAACAGCGTGTAAACATAAATTAAAAGTGCCGTTTCCGAATATTACGTGACTCTTTGTATCGCATGACCGTTTTACATATACATTTTGCTCAAACATTCACACGGCATATAATTTATAGCTACAAAATTCGCAACTTCCGATATATTTTTTTTGTCTGAAACGCACAAGCCATTCGATGCTTTGCAAAATTAATCAGCAAATTCACAAAAAATACTAAAAAGAAAGGAAAAATGATGTAAAAAACAAATCATAATTATCCACATACATGACGTTTCAGGTTGTCTTTCCAGCCGAAATAATAATTTCAAATTATAAATTCATTCTAAAAGTGAAGTAATTTTTTTTAACATTTTCATTTCGCAGGTGTTTCATATTTAACTCAAATTCAAGCTAAATAAATTATAGAAACGCGCTAACTTGTTCAACAAAATTACGAAGAAACATCGAACGGTTTCTTTTCTCCGCTTTGCTTCTTTTTTTCATTCGCGATGCGTTTTACTTTATAACCGACGGTAGATTTCTTCTGCAAATTCCAACGTAAGATGATACGGTAAGTGCACTTCTACCGAAAGAACGAACAGTACGCGAGTTTAAGCGAGATTCTTCTCAATGTTGCCGCTGTTACATCAGCAATGGTTAGAAGTCGAAAAATAAGGAACCGGATGAGAAAAAATAAGACGCGGGGTTGGTAGCGGAGAAAGAGAGAAATGAAAGGAACGAAGATAGCAGGCAAAATGCAAATGGAATAAAGAAAAAGATACAACTGTGCGCGCAACTTGGCGAAATTATACAGCCGGAGGCTCTTGTTTTCATAGCGTATGTTTATGGACGAAGCATGTTTACATGCTTACGTTATGAAGCTCTCTTTTCCACCGTGCTGTGACAACGCTAAAACTCAGCTTCACGATTACATTCTTTGCAAAAAAAATGAGAATGAAAGCTTGAGAAATACTTTTTCCCTATGTATTACACTTTGTTTCAATTGAACGCATTGATTTTGAACATTTGTATATTTATGAACATGATATACAATTTGAATGTGGAAAAATGATATTCATTCTGAACGAACTTTTAATTGATAATAAATATTAAGTGGAATTTATAAGCATTCTTAAACATGCTCATTGTAAAAGTCAACACAACAAAAGATGTAATAAAAAAGATTCATTTACATTAAATCTGACATTTACTAAGTAAAATGAAAATTTCTTCTCAGAGGAACTGACTGAAAAAATGTTTAAAAGTATAGAGTAATGTAATTTCATATGGATTACGAGTTTTACAATTTTTCTTGACAAAAGAAGTTGTAAACAGTTTCATGTTATAATGAAAACCAGACGTCGCATAGCTATAAAACCTCTTAATTAACTGAGTTCTTTTTTGCTAAACTTTATTCATAGAATAAACTTTTGCTGACAAGATAACAAAGACAAGAAATTAAGAATGTTTTTCAAAAACTAAATTAACAAAACTATTCTCCAAATCATGTTTTTATGGTTATTACAAAAATTTAATCAAATTCAATCAAGTTCGTAAATTTAATTCAATCACTGCTAGAAAAGCCATCTTAAAAAGTATTACATTAAGACATTTAAGTATGAATTTCAGATGTAAAAAATTGATACAGTAGGAATCTGTAAATTTAACTAAGTGTCAGATGTATTAATTTCTTACTGTCAGACAAAAACATTTTAGGTTAGGAAATAGTGTCTGAAATTCATTTCTAAAAAGTTTAAATTTAATACCAAAAACCGAATTCAGTTTTAATATTAAGACTTTAAATGTGTCTTAAAAACTGGGACAAAATCGGTCTTAATTAAAGATGTTTTTTTCCGACAGTGATATCATTTCAGAAACATATTTCAAAATTTCATCCCAAAGCTTTTAAAATCCTTCGTCAGTGTTTAGTTGATATATCTAGTACCGAACGCTCTTTATTTAGTTTTATCTAAGCACTGATATCAAAAGTAAGATAGAGTAGCTGAATCATCTATTGTAACCTTTTAAAGGCACAACTGAACGTCAGATTTTTCAATTTAAAGGATGAGAAAATCCCGTCTACATAATTTTGAACAAATCGATCAGCAATTTGAGTTGATTCATTTATAACATTTTGCTGCTTCATGTTTTTTTATGAAAATTGTAAAACGTTTAGTCATTGTTCCATATAATGCACTCTAAATTTTAACAATATGTCGTATTTAAAATTTGTACAAATAAAATAGAAATAAAATCCACTAAATGGACATTCACATTTCTATTATACACAACAAAATCACATTTACAAACTTCATTATTGCTATTATTTTAAATGTTACAATAGTATAAAACTTTTATAATTGTATACAGATAATTTTAGCAAAACAGCGAAATTATTATAGGTAGAAGTTTGGGTAGTATTCTATACCAAAATTGCATATAAATAGATCATGATTTGGAACATTGTCGAAGAAATGCCATTAGGTACATTCTATACGCAAAGTAATTCCAAAATTCCTTCGATCGGAAATTTTGATACGTACGATATCCCATAAAGTAGAACAGTAGAGAAACACTCGGAAAGCTGTTATAGTTCAAACTATTGCGATACTATGCTATATTAGCTTACGCTATACTATTTCGAATGCTGACTTGAACTATTCTATCGCGCAAAAGTGTACTCGCAGCGTCAGATGCATACGCGTGAAGCATCAGACGATAAATAAACTGAATAAATTTCATATTTTCCAGCCCTTATCGTCATCTAATCTCATTATCACGAGCGGTTACGCTCACCGCGACGATGCAAAGGAACGAAAGCGTGTTCGCTTTCAAGCACATAAATTCAAACGACGTCGAAAAAAAGTATCGGAATAACATTATAAAATAGAAAAATGAAAATACTTGGCGCGAAAGTTAAAAAGAAATAGAAAGAAGCAAAGACGAGGAGAACCACAGCTAAAGGAAAATGAAAAAAAAAAAAAAAGAACAACAACCGCAAGCGTAAAATATGTGTATCATGTTGACTATCTGAAATTTATACACGCGATATTTTCGATGTACAATATGGCCAAAGGCAAAATTGTCAAACGTATGCACGTGCAATCTTACAACTATAATATTTATGTAACATTATTTTACATCGGAAGTTGGCGAATGTAAAGAGAAGGGGGAATATTTTGCATGGGGATAGAGAGAATAAAGCATGTGTCTGGTCTCTTTACCATTTTCCTGCGGTCGCAAAACCTCCCCCCATCTTTGTCCCCAACAACGGCATACGCGTATGTACGTGCTTGAGATCTTTGAGATCCACTGCTTCGTATGCTTTGATATATAGGAACACCCCAGTGTTACTGCTGATACAAATAGAAGACCGTAACTTCTCTAAATGCTTTACATTTTTCAGCAGTGCGAAAAAGTTTTGAGAAAGCATCAAGAGCCACGCCGCAGAAACGACCGTCAACTGTGTCAGTAATGCTGAATGCCGCGTAACTGTTTATTTTCCCCGTTTATAACTTGAATATATATATATATATATGAAATTATTGCACTTAAATAACATCACATACTGCATTTTTATTTTAAAATATTTTTTTCTTGGATTGGTGCAATGTTTCAAGTCCATGATTTTATATCAAAAAACTCTTTTTTTCTAATATACGTATAAATAGATTGCCTACCTAAATTAAAACAATAATCATTTAACCGCATTTTACAATGGCAATTACATATTATATATATGACACATGTGCCTCACATTCATTGGCTGACCACAGATTTAATGCGTTTATCACGAACCAGCCTGCTTGCACACTTTAATCGCCAAAATTCATTCTCGTGTTATTTCCGGATCGTTTTACAAGGGTATTAAAATTCAACTAAAACTTGCACCACGGATTTTAAAAGCGCACGTGAAATCTTCCATACATCTGAAATGTGAAAAAAGGATAATCGTATTGAAAGTACCAGTCCATTTAACAGCCACAAAATGAATTCCTTTTTTCAGTATTATTAAACTGACTTTCTGTCTATATTAAAATTCGTTTATCGTGTTTTTAATAAGTGAACATTCATGATTATTAAAAACAATAACTGTTAAGTTTTAACGCTTGAAAAAAGTGTGTATAACAGAACTTTTTTGTTCTCGCAAAATAGTTCATCACACCATTATCATCAGAAATAGCTTTCACAAATGTAGGATAAAATGATCATTGGGAATGTATATTGAAGTAAACTATATAAAATAACAATTTTATACTGTTATAGTAAATTGCTCCTCACTTTTACATTTACAGTTTTCAAAAATGTTACGTTAACACTGTCAAAATACTAAGTATATATATTATACTAAGTATTTTGAAACTGTACATAATTTGGAACCTGAGATATTGAACATTGATGATAAATCAATTTTCGAAAGATAGAACAGAAATTATCATATTATTCGTGCAAAATTTGATATGCAAAATCGGTATGCATCATGCGGAAAAATATTTCATCTTCTGCATTACACCAGTGGCTGACCAAACAAGGCTTCCATCACTAACGTAAATCTTATGATAATTTGAGTGAAAATCAATAACTGCTGATTCTGACCGCCAACTGGATGTGAAAGTTTATGGAATATATGAAAAAAGGGGAAAAACTTGAAAATGGTCTTGTAAATGAATGTAAAATAAAAATGTTTAATAAACTTGAAAGTTTAGATCTCGAAGAAGAAGCAGCAGCTGCAAGCAGGACTGAAACGAAATTTCGAATAATAAAACAGACAGGAAACATTAATATATTAATTATTCATTTCAATCAACTCGTGTTAATAAATAACGAGAAATAAATTTCAGGAAAAACAGAAAGAGCTCATAACTTTTCTCGTGAAATTAAGATTTCATCAACTTAAAGATGAACTCTCGCTGTAGCGAGTTAATGTGAAAATGTATCTGATTATAATGGCGTTGCGGTTAACTAGAGGGAAATTGAAATTTTCGTTTGGCTAATTAGTTCGTAGGACAAATGGATGAGCGCTTGATTAAATATCATTACCAGTTGAATTAGGCACCGATAAATTAATTCTAAACAATTGCGAAACGAAATTTTAGGCGTAGAATATTGTTTAAGATTTACAGCATAATCCTTCGTGGAAACGCTAGAGGCGTAATAACCAAAATCGTGGTAATTATAATTGCACCAATTACAATAGTAATTACAATTGCCATTCCAAACAATGTTGCGCTATTTCACGCACTCAATTATGGTCAAACTCAGGTAATTTGTCAATTTCAAAGAAGCCCCCATGACGCATTTATCATACGCGACTTGTTTTATTCGCTACGAAATTTGTCCCTTAGAAATGTCAAGTCTTATGAATCTTTATTTTTTCCAAAGGGAAAAATGAATTTAAGTTATATAGCGAAGGTAATGCAATTTAAATTAAGCATCTCGAGAAAACTAAACGTAACTCAGTATAATATAATTATAAATAATATAAGAAACGTGATGTTATATGACAAATTGTACGACTTAAGTTACATGTAATTAAATTTATATATTAAAGGTGGCTGAAGTTGTAATTAAATGTAGTTGCGCCGTCAGAATAGAATTTAATCCAATAAAATCATCGATAGGAGAATAGAACAGTTGTTAATGCTTAACTGCAATGCGTTTCACGTGACAAAATGCAATTTACAATCATTATAAAATAATTATATCAAATCAATGAAAAGCCATTGTTTTATTCCCCTTTTAAAAGAATATTTTGTTATTTAAATGCTCGTTAAATTTTAGTTGAAAAACTAATAGTTAAAACCAAACAAAAGTTATATATTTAAATGGTTTTTCCATTTCTACGTTTATTTGTCTCTTCTAACGACTATCTGGAAACACTGTCCAAAATTTCATCAATAAAAACATATAAATGCATTTCTTAAAAAACAACACAGTACCAGTACAAGTTTTTATTCATGTACCATAAAAATATTGCAATAACAGGTCAAACTGTGGCGATCTGTAGAAGAGAAAATGCGTATATAATACAAATAAAGAAAACTGCGAGTCTGTAATTTGCTGCAATTCATGCTAATAAGTGTCTTTGACCTAGATTAAAGACCACTTTTGATTTCCATGTAAAAGCTTGGTTCCAACATACGACGAAAAGGATAATTGCAAATTGATGGTCGAGCGAACAGTACTTGCAGAAAGTGGCGGGAACACAAGGACATTTCATAATCACTAATGAAAATGTAATTCTGTAATTTATATCCACAAACATCTAACTACTGATCAAAAGTTGGCTTTGGGAACATTTTCAGTTTGAAATCATCGAAATCATTTATACATTCAAAGCAATAATATAAATGCCTTAATGACTAAGGATAATGAATATAGAATAATCTATAATTTTTCTTTCAAATTTTGTTGAAAAATGCAAGACCTTTTAATTTATTACCGCGTTAAGAGAAAAACAAAAATTCTTTCAATGTTTCAAATGCATTTTTTGTGACATTTTATGTTCAAATACAAAAAATAGTGAAAAGCAAGAAAAATGTCACTGCATATAGTTTGAATAAAAATGAAGCAGTAGATACACATTTAATACACTCGTATATAATTTTCAAAACGAAAAGAATCGAATAATTTCAGACAAAGCCGACATGGAATTGAAATGCCTCTACTTTGTTTGAAAAATAGCATCCGACGAAATGTCGGATGGCGAATGATTTTGATTGAAAATAGGATGTTTAAATCAGTACAACTTAACTTCATAGGAATGACTTTGTGTCGCGACACAAAAGCTTCCCCTTCTCCCCATCCGAATGGATGTTATCTCTTTGGAAAACTCGACACGCGACTTGTATTATCACGACTGTACTACGAATACACGCGTATGTGCGTATGTGTGGATGTTTGCATAAGTATACGTACATGTACAAAGGATATACGTACACGAATTCACACGTACGGATAACTATAATCGGCATTGTGTTAGAGATAATCCATGTTTACTGCCGATTTAATTGCACTGGGAGTTGAAAGCCACGTCCAATTCAACACCCGAGTCTCAAGCATGGTTCGATGTTCAATTGTTCGCAGTGATGCCTGGTACTACATTCAAGAAATCAAGTTTCATAATGGTGGACAATTTGCGTCACTCGAGTGGACTTCAAAATACTGAATGAGAAATAATGAATGGCATGTAACTGGCTAAAAACGATCTATAACTAATATTTAGGATATTTCATAATTAATAATTATATAGGTTAATTTACCGTAATTCATTCAGAATGTACGTATGGGATATCTGTTTAGAGATTTTACTTGTGAAAAGTAATGTCTTTCATTTTAAGTGACTTTAGGATAATATAGCAAGAAATTGTATATCTTCTAATAAAATATATATTGAGGAATGTATTTTCGATCGCATAGGATTAATAAACATTAGTGGTTATGTTTGACATATGGAAAATATTCGCAAAGTGTCTGCAATACGAATTTCTCATAACAGTTTTGTTTCAAAAGTTTTGAATTACGTTATACAGCACCACATGTGGTAATACATATGCAACATATATATGTCATAAATTTGTTCTGTTAATAGCATCATGTATGTCTCATCCCTTTCATATATATATATATATATTATATATTATATGTTCCACCACCACTACCAGAAGATGGTGGTAAATACATTCATATAATCGAAATTACTAAATATTAATCATAGACGCAAATGATCGTATTGGTAACTGATACTGTTGATAATAATTATTAGATGTCATAATAATAACCACAAAGATAATCAGTTAAATACATGAATACGTAATTAATCAATTTGTTCATAAGATAAATAATAAGAATATGATTAATGGGTATTAATGATTCAATTAAAAATGACCGAATTGTATTAATTTAATAGAATGTATATAATATTTACATACTGTAATAAATGTAAAATTAATATTTGATTTTTTAACTACATTCCATATACTTCCGTTCAAGTAATGGTTTCAATATTGATTTTAGAAAATTGTGTGATATAAGTTTTTTGAATTATACTTCATTAGAAATACGTAAACTAAGTTTACTACTGCTGTATATAACTTTTACACATTCCCAAAAACTCTAACTCAATTCACAAAAGTTAAGGTTTTGATCAAACTTTGTGAACAATTTTTTAAACTTAAAATAGCGACAGTAATAGCATATAAATATCTTAATAGGGTTGCCACATGTTGACTATCTTATTGAATCATCCATTATTTTTTCTTCCAAACACAAAATCATATTTATTTTATAACCTTTTTTTATAAGCTGATATATTAAAAAAAAGTAATAACGATATAAAAATGTCGGTTGTCTCATCGTATATTCAAGAACGAAGTTTATGTAAAGCAAATTCATTATTTTTAGAAGTTGAATGATTCCTCTCAATCACTCAGGATTATTATAAAGTCAGCGTATAAAGCAAATCAATTTATTATATATATTTTTCTATTTTAAAAATTATAAAAGTTTAGTTGATATGTTTGTATAAAAAAGCAAGAAGTCTTTCTTTATACTAATTTACATTTACTTTTACAATATATTATTATACATTGTAAATGTAAACGCAATTGTCTATAGCGATTGAACTGTTTTACGTTCAATCGCCATAGATACTGACTTTTTTCCAATAAGTTAGTGTTTCTTCGTATTTGGTCGTGTATTTATACAGCATTCTAACTTGTAATATGTGGTGGTATCATATCGTCTGAAGTTGCGTAACTTTCACAAGAGTTTCAGTAAGCAACGGCCCGCGGACGCCTTCGTAAAGTATAGTATTGTTTCCTGCACGTGTTCCCGTCGGCCAACTTACGAGAATGGCGATCTTAGCTTGCCATAATTGAAATTTCTGGCAGATGCTGCCAAAACTCGCGATATCGCGGGAATAAAGAAGCCGGGACATTGGTTCAAAATTAAGCTGCACGATTATAAATGAAAGCTGTTCGAAAAATTGAACATCACCGTCTTTAATGACAATTATGTTATTAAAAATGTTATGTTAGATAAATTTTTAAAAAATTTCATTACAAATTTTACTTTTACATCATTATTACAATATTAAGCTGTTAGGATTACAAAATGAACGTAATGACGTCATTTTTGCGAACCGAAAAACCCCGGTCAAATTATACAATTTCGTTTTCACGTATAAGCTTATTAAAGTTAACTTGAGATTTTATGATACAGAATCTTTAATGTTATTACGTGGGAATGACTTGGGTCAGTCGAAATCGACGATTGCCGACTGAACCAGAATGATACGCTTGCGGATTTTCAAGACAATTATCGGATCGTAGTGTCGAGCGACCTAGCTTTACAAAATGAGATTTTCGTGCGAATAATTACATCTTGAAGGGTGGAAATATTGCTCCAAATCAACTAAGACTCAATCATAAGAAACGCGAGCGAATGTGCTGAGTGGAATTTGTGCACAACTCCAAATTTGGAAATTACTATTTCTGCCGTTTATAGCTGCATTTTTATTTCTTAGTCGAAATGTATAAAACTATTAAATGCTATTTAAAAATTGTTTAATCATTTATGTTCAGTCACATTAAAATATGAAATTAAAATGCACTCTTTGTTTATCTGTTTTTTTTCATCGATAACTAAAAACATTTAAAGAGTCATCAAATATTTTTCTCATTCCAAGTTAAAAACAAACCTTCTCAACAAAAATGTATCACAAATCAATTTGTGTGATTTTAATCATCCTTTATTTATGTGCAAGTATCTAATGCATCAATTCCCTCACAATCCATTAAGCAACTACGATGATCGATCTTCGCGACATGCGCGCAATTTCTATTTAAATCAATTTCCAAAAAGTCACGGACAGCCTTGAAATTGAATTCATTTGTGTTGATCGCGACATGGCGACCTTTTTATTGCAACATGAAGAAGTGCGATTCTACGAATACAAGTGCGCATTTCGCACTCGTAACTTTGTAGTCCGCATATGTACATACATACGTTCGGGCCGACGCATACCAACTACGGAATCCTGGCTTTGCAATTTATGCTGATTTATTTGCGTTGCGATAGATACTCGTCGGCACAAACACATACAAGTGGAACATCCGTACGTATGTACAGACATTGCAAATACAGCCGAACACACGACTATATGCACGAATGATAACGTGTTTTAGTCGCCAAGCTGACCGCCCTTACAATTTCAACGATTTTCGCGAAGCCTCTGATATCACGTGAAAACGAAGGTTCTACCATTCTACCCGAAGAGTAACAGTAAGCTCCGAATGAATAGCGGTATTAGTTTATATATTAATGCACTCGTAGGGCTGTCGTTCGAGAAAATGTTCCAGCAAAACTATTCCGACAAATCGAAATGTGAATGACAATTTTAGTAAAATGGAGTTACCACTTGTTGTGGCTGACTTTCGCTGGATTATAATTTAAATTCAAATGTTATCATATATGAAAGAGAACAATTTC
Source organism: Gryon sp. ZL-2020 (assembly GCA_022817425.1). Lineage (NCBI taxonomy): Eukaryota > Metazoa > Arthropoda > Insecta > Hymenoptera > Scelionidae > Gryon > Gryon sp. ZL-2020. The sequence continues at coordinate 4,042 of JABFPJ010000443.1, read as the reverse complement.
AACAATTAAACCTATTAATCTATTGGTAGACAATTTAGTATATTTTGAAAGTATAAATTACACTTCTTAAAATCAATATTTATTACTTTATTGACACATATGAATGCTGAATAAAAATTTAATAAAAATAATATATATTGTAATATTATTTGCTTAATATAGGCGAGAATTGCTTTTCCGGATGAATTCTTCAATTCATCTAGCTTAAATCGTTATTACAGACCGAAATTTCGTATCTAGTTAAATTGCCAAAGGTAAGCAGCGTGGAGCGTGACAAGTACTTGGATTGGTAGCCACCAATTGCCATTAACTGGTACTAGTGGCGGTCTAGTGTGTAAACTGCTTGCAATAGACGTTGGTTTCGAAGTTTCACTTGCTGTAAACCACCAAGGATTACATTAGAAGCTGTTCCATTCAGTAATTTACTTCCGTACCTCATTGTTTTCTCGAAATGTATGCATCTATCTTTTGTCTACTCTTTTTTTGTGTGTTTTGTTTTAAACGAAAACACCACTGCCAAGTAAAAAAATATTACCTAGTAACGGTAATTACGTCGGACAGATCCTGATAAATCATACGTACGAACAATTTGACAAGTATACGAAGTAGAAGTGAAATTTCAATTTTGATTTTTGACTGTTTTTTAAAGGCTGGAATAAAGCGATAGAAATGAATTTTGGAAATAATACAAAAGAATGTCGAAGATGATTCTTTATTATTACATAAATTAATAGGTAATTCGTTAATTAAAGTATTAGCTTTCAGAGTTATTTTTGAAATTATATTTTATTCAAGAATTTTCATATAAAGCTTGACAGTACATTTTAGAGAGACATACTTAGAATTTATATGGGTAATTTGTATAAATTTTAGGATTATATAAAAATTGTTAATTAAAGTTTTCGAATAAAATTAAACACATTTTTTGCTCATTGATAACTAACCAGGTATATTGGCTGTGAAAATTAGATTAATATGCAATTAAAATGCATGATTAATCTTTTTCATGTGTTTAACAAATATTCTGATTAAATTATTTACAATGCGTAAGTATTCATTTTGTGGAAAGTTTAATGAAATTATTATGATAATATTAATACTATAATATTTGCTATGCAAATAATAAAAACATATAATAAATAAATTATTAATTCGAAATTCTAATGTTGTAATTACATTTATTCGTAATTATATTGACTTAAATAAGAAATTATATTCATCGATATTTAACTAGGCATATCAATCGAATTATTTTGAACATTTGTAATTTTCAAATAAAATGCGTTATATTTTGTAGAACATTCTACTATACAACATAAAACTCTTTTCAATTTCTTGGTTTTTTTACAGATTATATTTTGTTATTAATTATAAACATTAGTAATCAAATTTTAGTAATAAAATAATTTTACAATTTTACATAAAACATATTGGAAAACAATTATAATAACGTAAATGTGTAAATGTTCAATTGTCTGGTCTAGTTTTAATATAATTGTTTCAAATATGTTATTGTAAAATTGCATTATAAATACATAGTATAAAACGAAATTAAAATAATGCTTATATAATTATAATTATCACAAAAGAGTACGAATAAAGTCTTTTAATACTTCCGTTTCACATTTTACGTGAATCTCTTCTTTAAATTTCCTGGTGTTAAAATAAACTAAACTAATTTATGACACTATTAATTAAAGCAAATACAATTATATTAATTATATCCATTAAATAAGTTTTCATAAAACTAATTTTGAAAAACTTTATTAAAAAGAACAACTGAGTTATTATATTCATTCATTATTACTTAATTAAATCTTAAAAAGTTTAATTTATGATTAAAAAAAACTCACAAATGCCCTATTAAACTATGCAATTATAAAATGAATTGAACTAAACAAATTCATACTTGATGTTTAATTTAACAACTTGTGGTACATTTTATTCTTACAGAACGCAGTTCAAAGGTTCGAACACAATGTTCGGTACTGATGAATTATACCGCTTTTTCTCTCCATTAATCGTGTCATGCCTCGAAGCCCTGTAAATGGATGAATCCCTGCACGTTCTTTGAGTTTTATGCACGGTCAGGATTTACCGTAGCGACGCTCGTAACGATAACGATATCGCGGATTATAGCGCGGAGGATCGTCACGGTAAGTAAAAATAATGCGTCAGAGCTTCGAGCTTAATGAGTGCATTAAAGTATGTTAAAATGCCCGCGTGTCATAAAAGATACTTTCTCAACACACACTATACTTTATCCACTTCATCAAATTTTCGACTTATTTTCATTATACGAATGAAATAATTATACCAAAATGAAATTAAATGAGACGATATGAAGCGGACAAGAAAAAGGGGTTACAACAAAATTTCATTTCTCGTTGAATAACTGTGATAAAAACGTTTGGTTATTATGTGTCTTCAAGGACTATAATATAATGATGGTTGAAAGATTTTTATCAGCTAAATTTAATAACATGCCTGTCATTTTTATATACGCCATTCAGTTAATGAGATTTTGTCTTGTGCGTTTTTACTGATGCGTAATAAATTGTAAAAATATAATATTTCAGTTAAATATATATATATTTTATCAATTTAAATTATTGTTTTTAAATAAATAAATTAAATAAATAAATTAATTAAATAAATAAATAAATTAAATGGATAGTAACATAAAAACGAATAAATTTGAATAAATGAAATTCTGGTAAAATTTAATTTTTAATGGTATCCAAATCAAAATCAATATAAATGTAATCGTAAAAAACTGTCTTTAAAACCAAATTTTTCATGTTGGTATAATGGTCGACGATATTGTTAAATGAAAAAAGATCCATTCATCGTTCACCTATGATAGCTGTACTTATTAGAGTGCTCTTTCAATTTGTATTTCTGGCATTGCGTAACTTTGGAACTTCCAAGCTTCGCTTCTGTCAAACTTAGTTTTCACTCTATTCACGACAATACGTCGTCCAATGACAAGCTGCTTCCTCGACGGAGGGAAACTCGAAGCATGATCATAATGCTGTCGAGTGATGTTCTGAGTTTCTTGACTGTATGTGCATGTACTTACGTTCGGCGGAACCATACTTTCAGAACTGAAGAACCACATGCCAAATGCAGCGTTTAAATAGAATAGACTTGAATGCACAATCAATATTTTTGATAATATTAATGCCTTACCAAATTATTATAAATAATACAAGGATCTTGGTATTTAAAATATTTTTTACTTAATATTTACATTTATTTACAGTGTTATTACAGTGTTAATTAGTCCAGACTTTTTCAAATATAAAATATATAATTAGGGACAACAAAAATTAAAATATATATATTGACTAATTATTCCACACATCGTGTTTACATATAATTATCAGAGAAATACTTAAATTTCATATTGATCAATTCGTTTATATTTTGATGATGCTAAAAATTTCTCGTTCAATAGTCTATCAAAAAACGTACAAAAACAGAATTGCTGAGGAAAGAGGACTTGTTTGAAAAATATGAAAATTAGTTTAATTTAACTTTATTCGTACTTGTTTGTTCATACAATGTCAAATGACTCTCGTCGTACTTCAAACATACACTCGACTTTTCACAATCGCTAGGCCAGACAAACAATTACATGAAAATATAATACTTTCTCATTTGCAAATACTATTAGTAATAATGTAGTGCCTGCAGACAGTCGAATATTCTCACTATATTGAAATCTCGACGACAAATCGAACGTTAAATGTAAAAAAAATAAAATTAAAAAAGTTACATGATATAAACAAAGAATAAACGTTCTTACAGTACGCTCGAGAATCATATATTTTCATAAAACCGCTCTACATCAGTCGAATTCTGTAAAATCTTAGTACGATAAGATATCGTTGTCTCTACCTGATAACTTTGTGATAAGAGATAATAATCGAAGATTATAAATTAAGCAAGACCATCGCACATGTTTATATAACCAAAATAATTGCATAAATATATTACGATACGAAATAATTAGAAAAGATTACAAACCTGTAAGAGG
>JABFPJ010000442.1:0-41700 GCA_022817425.1 Gryon sp. ZL-2020 | reverse complement strand
CACCCCCCCCCCCGAGTTTTATCGCGATCGCAACGCCAAGTCGTGTGTTGCGAAACATCTATCTCTAGCGCGGCAATGACCCGAGCCCCGCCACGTTAACGCCACTCTTTTTACCCCCTTTTGCTCCTTTTTTTTCTTCCTCCTTCTGCTTCCTCTTCTTCTTCTTCTTCTTCTTCGTGCTATGTTTTTTTATTTCTCTCGTAGTCACTTGTGCTTAATTGAGATACTTATAATTCTCAATGTCTATTATTGTCGAGGAAGTTATTAACATTTTGAGCCGTATACAATGTGGGAATCACGAAAATGTTCATTTACATGTAAAAGAATTTTAAAGCATGCACCGATATTTTTATTGCCACTGATTGTTAAGATAAGACGAGTTTCGTCGAGCATTTTCGGAAGTAACTGAACACGTTAATGTTTTGTTTTAAATTATTCTTTTTTAATTAAATTTATTTAAACAACGTTGTAGGCTCCTTTTTAAATTTATGCTCGTGCATTTTTTCATTATCTGCAAGTTTAAAACACAAAATTATACTCTTTTTTTACTGATAACAATTTTGGTACTTCTTAAAATGTATTTTGAAAGTTATATTAAAACCTAGACAATATCTATAGTGCATGACCTAAAACATTGTTACAGAAATAATCAAAAAATGCGAGAAAAAATGTGCATATGCATTGGGGAAAAAAGGACAGAAACGAGGTACACGCGACGAAGGTCGGGTTTCGAATGTACACTCGAAAGTCCAAATGCTAGCAACCGACGGCCGAATAAATCTGCGAGCGTGTCCTCGAGACAACGGAACGACGAATTTATCCGGGCTTGGCCGGCCAAACGGCACCGGTAATCGGATACTTTCAGGTATACGCGCGCAGGTCCGATTCCGATAATTAATTGCGCGGAATCCACGCCGTATACGAATCCGCACGTATCTTTCCGATTCTTTAAAAGGGCGATTCCATAATACACACACCCGCTTCTCGCCCGATGCACCGCCAAGATTATAAAAGCGACTAATCCGCCTCTGTTCTTCTTCCTTCTTTCTTCCTGGCGGAATCCACCTAAGAGAGCCATCGCTCGTCTTTCGACTCTATCGAATTATCGGTGCATACTCTTGCTTGTACCTTCAAACACTCCACCGTTCCGTTACTTCGTCCCATTGCACTGCATTGAAATAAGCTTCTCGAATTCACGTAATTTTTCACGAAAATTAAATACAAATAAATATTATGAAGCATTATATTAATTCTTCATTTAGTTGGATATCAATTAGTTGTTTAATATTCTAAATAACTTTCTCATGTTCTCTTTTTAATTAGTTAAAAATGAAATATGCAAAGCCAAAATATTTCATTGAATGTACCTTCATCAGCGTGATTATTTATTTTGAAAAAAAATGTACTCTTACAGATTGAATTTAGCGCAACGTTAATCTGTTTTGTTTTGTGAATCGGCGGGAGTGAAACAAATAAGCGTAAATAATCGCCTACACGGTCGAGCGTTCGACACCTTCAGCTTGCACGTCGACCCAGAGCCGAGGGCCATTATTTCATTAATTAGTGTCATTCGCCCAGAGATACACAAATAGGGGAATTTCTGCGTGCAGTTCCTGCTCGTGTTGGCGGCTTTGTTTCTCTGCCAGATTCCTCCACAATCCTCTTCCTTTTCTCTCTCATGACTGTATATATATATATATATATATATATATATATATATATATACATATATATATGTATATGTATTCCGCTTGAATCTTCCCCTTTTGTTCATCTTCTTATCGACTTAATCGATCAGCCTGGGTGCCTACGCTCTCATGACATGGCTTTCTTAAGCGTTCGCAACATGCTCGGCCATTTTCCCTCGATTAATAAATAAGTTCACAATCAGCCGCAGGCCGTTCCAGTCGTTAAAGAAATAAGGCGCGATGTATAATCTGTTTCAGTTCTGCGTAAACAATTCGAAGGCGATGAAAAAAATGCGACTTAACGGTAGTTGGAAAAAATCGATGCCGCTGGTTGTTGAATGCGGAAGGGTCAATTGGTATCGCCTGTTGGCATAACATAACGCGCCTCGCTGCGAGCAAACGGAGCCCCTTTCATTGCAATTCGTCAAGGTTTTCATCTCGACTGCAGTTTTGTTTGCAAAACTCAATGTCGGACGTTTTTTTATTCTGTCGTTTTTTTCGTCACTTTTCTCTTCTGAGTTTCTTTTTTTTTCTTCTACATTTTATATCGTCGCACTATTAATGTATTCCATCTTGATAAGACGTTTTGATTCGTGACTCAAAGTTGAATTTAAATGAGACGATAAAAATAGTTTAGTCCGCCGTCGTAAACAAGCCGCAATAATTAGTCTGATAAAATAATTATTAGTTGAGTTGATTTGCAAATCGGCGATACTTGAACGACAATGGTTCAGTAATGCCGATAATTATAGATAATAACAAACACTTTAGTCTCATCCGTCAAATGTCAACGTTGTTAATTATCAAACTTAGGATTTAATTAAGGTAAAATGATGGATTTCCTGTTCATTTCTATATCCATACAGTAAGCTCTAATTAAGTCATATGTCTTTTACTTTGTTATTTTACTAGGAAACATTAATTGAAAATATTTTTTCATAATAATAATAATTTTAACATCATTTCAGTAAAAGGAAGTTTTTAATTCGTTAACTTGAAAATCAGAGCGTTAAGCGTTGTTATCGTGTAATTATTAAGCAAAGAGATTAAAACTTGGAAGTCTCGGGATGAAATAAGGACCGCGGTCGGGCTCGATTATCGTATTTAGTTTGGCAATTAATATCGCATATCGGGGCTCTAGATTCTCAGACTCAATGGCGCGAGGGCGCGCGCACACGTGAGACGTCGCGCAGGCAAAAAAAGAACAAACACGCGGCATCGTTCGCGTGGAGCCGTACTGTATATTAAGTCGCACTTATTGAATCCGCATTCAAGAGCCTCGCAGCGGGTATTACTTCGAACCAAATACCGCCTATGGCCAGCATTTTTCATGTCTTTTCACACCACCGCCCTTTCATTCCAAACCGCGCGCGTACTTTTCAATTATTTTACTTACTAACTTTTAGTTTGTATCATTTGTTAGCTTTTTTTCTCTCTTCATTATATCAAAAATAGAATCAGTCGTAAAATCTGATGCTTATATCGTTTGTTTATTTGTGCGCAAATCATCAGATTATTGTTTACGATTAAATCGTTAATGACGGCAATTCTATATGAATTAAAATGTTTAACATTCTGATTTAATGCGCTGTAATTTAGTTTGAAAAATTAACTCAAGTTGAAAGTAATTCGTGTAATTTAATATCTATTTTGGTATCTGCAATGTATATACAGTATGGCAAATAAAAACTTTATGAAAATTAATATGTAACAGTCTTCTTTGAATAATGGTTATTTGACGTTATTACTAAATAAATTGTGATGAAATATTGATTACTTCAATTTTATAACCTGTGTTTAATTCGCAATGTGTATAAGATGTTCCAATAATTTACGTGATAAATAAATTTTTACGTAAGAATTTACTTTAACACTTGTATATGATTTATGTAGTAAAACGGGTTCCAAATTCATAAAAATCGATGACATTTTTCTCATAATCTTACCTAAAAATAAACGACAAATAATAAAATCAGTTAATGTTTATGTCGCGTGAAATTCACTGCATACTGATAATGGAAAAAACTAAATTTGCTATTTATTATCCACAATTTGTTGTGCATTAATAATAATCATGATATTATATGACGAAAAAAAATGAACTTTGTCCATTAGTTATAACTTTATTTTCATTCCTTTTCGAATAATTTATTTCAATCAATGTGAAACCAAAAATGAACAAGAAAACAAATATACCAAAAATCATATATTTCTTTTCATGCGCACACAACTGCTTATCTAAAAAATCTGTAGCAAAGGGCAATTTGCCGACATATTTTAGTAATCTCTTGAAAAATCCATGCTGTTCTATTGTGTTGAACACATTTTGCACAACTTCCGCCAAAACCCAAAATAATTATGGGTATAATATTGTTTCTCATAACATAAGTAATATGAAAGTTCGCGTTTACGTTGTTTAAGGTGTAAGGGTATGTTATGGAGCGAAAAAAGAATCATCCCCTGTTGTGAGCAAATTTTCAGGCATCGCGTGATCACTGTTCTTCGATATTATTATTGTTGGGTGTTCAAAAAATACCGCACAAGGCGATGCACATATCACACAGACAAGTGTAAGACTTCATCATTGCAAGTATATCGATATCAAAGTATAATATTTCTTTTCGCAGACTCACTTGTACTTAACCAAGTATAATGGCATAAGAATCTCAATAAAAATTACTCTACTTAAGATAAATTGAATATGGTTATTTGTTTCTTTTGAAATTTAATACTCATTATAAAATCAATATGATTTTTACGAACAAAATTTCGTAATAATTTTTATTATAATAAGAAAATATTAAAAAATAACTTTAGTTTCATTGAATTAATTCATTTATTTGTTTAATCGGCTGTTGACGTCAACTAAACGTTTCGTCAATGCGTAAAAAAATTTTGAGTGAAGATAACGAAACGATTTCTGTATGTAATTTTCGCAGACCATACGATAGCATCAACTTGACCATGCAGTTTAATTAATTCGCGATTCAGCGTACAAATATATTTCAGCAATTAAAAGTTAATTATGAAATTTAGCGATATAATTTCTCCGAGCGGCTGCTATAATTTCTCATTAATTCTAAATTAATATGCGCAATTTATAACCGGCGCCATCTGTTGGACTGTAATTCACGATCGCTTTATTTTCATTTTCAAACAAGCTTCCTTGATAAAACTCAAATGAATAAACTTGACTATTTTCTTGTCCATACAACTGACTTTTCTGCTTAGTTTCTTCCTGTTTGAAATGAACGTATATGCCATGCCACAATCAAACTAACAAGGTCAAATTAAAATTATTTTCAAAGTCACGTTGAAATCATCGTGAAATGAAACATTTAAATCTACTGCAATAAATTTTGGATATTAAATGGTATCCGAGAATTAAACAAAATTCAATGCTTTAGTTGAGTGAATATAAAAATAAAAATGAAATAAAATAATAGTACAAAAAAGATTAAAAGAAGGAAATAAAAAAGATCTGCAAGTAAATGTATTTAAATTTATCCGGCAACATTTTGCGATTGAACATTTGAAATCTGAGAAATCCCAATAAATTCTCATGAATCTAAATGAGTTAACATGTTGGTGTTGGAAATTCGCAATGACGCCGTGTCCTATGAATATTCGTTGGTAACAGGAGAAGAACGAGACGGGTGCGGGTTAAATTGCGCGCGAGTCAAACTTACAATTATTGACTCGGCTTGTTCGAAAAGGGTAGCGCGTCTGAAGCTTGTGCAAATGGTTTTAGCTGACGTTGCAAACCGGCACGAATCGATTGCGTGGAGGCGCCTTTTGCCGCGGCGACAAGCCCTAGGCACGATTTGCAACTCGGGTATAACAAGACTGGCGCGAAAACAAGGCAGACAGAAAAGAGAGGCAAAAACATACCACCTCGCGCGACTAATTAATGAACGTTGTGGCTTCGATCAATTTACATTTACGAAGAGAGGCAGCGGCCTTCGTGGGGGCCACGTAAGGGTCCTCCGATCTGTGTGTGACGGGTGTTACGTTCGTTAGCGCCTAGGTTGATACGACCTCCGAGTCGTATAAACATTACCTGTTGCTCGTCGCGAGAAAGACATCCGCGCGTAACCGAGAAAAACAGCGCACAAAATTGTCGGCTTTTTGCCGCGCCACGCTTCATTATACGACGAAAAAGAACAAGAAAAAGAATCCGTACAACGAAGAAAGATCAGCGACATCCCGGCAGAAAAAGAGAGCGAGAAAGATAGAACGAGAGAGAGAGTTTTATGTTTTCTCTCGATTTCGCAAATTGCGGCGCATTCCGATGCCCGGATACTACGAGCGAAATTGTGTGTTCCAGGGAAACGAAAAAAGTCCACCAAGACGCCACAACATTTCCGACCCGAAAGACAAACGCGACCCTATGATTTATCGCAGCCATTGCTCTTCCCCCTTTTACTTCTTGTTTAATCCAACCTCCCCCATACCTTACTTTTTGTAGCTAATGCTGTTTCTTTTTTTATCTCTCTTTCGCTTATTTTTTGTTGTCTTTGCTCGTGAGTTTTAGAGAACCGCCGGAAGCGAGTTTTCCGGTGAATGCTTTTGCGTCTGGCATTTTGCTATTCTCCCAGGAGCATCATCTAATAATCTACCGGGTAATCTTCAGCGAGTTCTGGTCAACGGGACGCACAAAAGGATCGTTTTCCAGAAAGGCCGCTTGATGACTTTGCGGTTGACTAAATGACAAAGAAAAACGAAACGAAAAGAACGAGACGCAAATGTAGCGGTGAAAAAAGAAGTCTGGCGTTGGGCAAAGCAAAGGGAAAAGAAACGCGGCGAAGTTAAACCGAAGTAAAAGAACAAGACGAAGAAGAAGAAGAAGACGACTCCGCGGTCGACAGAAAATGGAAATCGACCGGTCGTATCAGCAAGCCGGAATCACGACGCGTTATTACGCGGGCCTCCACAGTCTTGCGAAAGTGCAGACACGTGGGAAAAACAGTGTCATAATGTAGCTTATGTCTGTCGTCGTGTTATTTTTCACGCACCCGACTGCGACGTCGCGCATAAATCAAGAAGTCGCGCTAATTACGGCACCTAGGCGTCGTGAATTATTAGCCTTAAGCCTTTCGTTTGTGGTGCGTGATCATTGTGAATCGTGTCGAGACAATCTTGATGATGAAATCGCGAGAAAAATAGAAACCAAAGCATTAGTACAAACAAATAACACACTTTCATAATCTTTGCGAAAATTAAGTTACAACATTTGATTCATTACAGTGGCGTATAATTGTGACTCGCTTCTGTTTTGCTTCTAACAAATTATTTGCTTAATTTAATCAGCGTTTCGAGCTCTTTGAATGAACAATTTTTATTGATTCTGTTTTAAATTGAACAATTTAACTTATTATTTTCATGGCCTATAACTGTAATAGTTCAATTTCGCAGTTGAACTTGAAAATTTTCTTGCATTTAGTTCACAGATTACAGTTGCGGTCAAACAATCTAATTTCAACGCCAAGATTTTTGTTCTATAACTTTTGCTTGTTGCTTCATTGCATCAGCTCGCCGCCAAAACAAAGTAAGACCTTTTACAGTTCCACTTATAATGCGCACACTTTTTGCGCTACTCCGTGAAATAGAGTAATCAACACCCAAGCAAATAACCACGGGAACTGGTATATGTACATCTTCTCGAGAGAATTGCACTGTATTTGAAACTTCGATATTTGGCGTTGATTGTGTAAATGTGCGCAGAAGAAAGTGGATTCATTAGATAATGTTCTTAACTGTTAAGAATATAATGCCGCGTATGCAGATGTGCAAAAATTCAACGACGAGAATTTGGTCGTAAAGCAAGGAACGAAGTCATTGCATCGTCGGGTTGGTTTGGCTGGCTGGAGCGTTCGCTCTCGAGTGGCATCGGTATCTAATCGCGCAGGCGATCGCACGTGAAACGTTTATGCGGCGTGGTTTTTGTGCGCCGTCGCTGCTAAGTTAGTTTGGTCGTGGTAGGTGCCCGCACGACACCTGGAGGGTCTATTCTTTCTGTTCGCCGACTAGCTTGGTACAAGCGTGATGGTATAATAAATTATTATCGTATCGATAAAGAATGTTGATGGGTCCGCCGATAGAAACTCGCTATGTCCCGAGGAACGTGTTTCGGTAGTTATCCGAGGTCCTTAATAGACTCGTCGCCGCGTGTCATTCGTCCACGCTCGCATACCGTAATAATGCAATTACCGTCAATCAACGCTTATCGGTTGCTAATTAATTGGCTTCCCCGACCATATCTAATTATGAGCCACGAAACCAAGGTTAACTTGGGTCAACTTTGTTCTCCTCACAATTGATATTATTTCATAGAAAATTTGCAGAAAAAACTTCAGTTTAATGTACAGAAATAAAAGATTCAAACTTGTTAAATTTATTTGAACAGTTTTCCTCGCAAGATTTATGTTTAATAGAAAACTTATTCAAAGGATACGTTTGAGAAAAAAAGGGATGGCTGATGTACGGCTAACGTCAGTTGGAAATTCAAACGCGCAAACTGTAAAGGCATCAATGAAAGGGGATTGAGTAATTGTCCGACAAGTTAAACTTTGACTGGTCAACACGTGTTAAGACGAAATATGCATGTCCTTTGAAAAGCATTTGCGACCTACGACGCTATTATCAGTGGTACAAAATACAAGTTCCGTTAAAGCGGTTGTTTGAAATCGCAAAAGCATATACGCATTTATATCCACATAATTTTCAAAGCGATCCACTGGGGCTGGATGACTAACGGTAACACAGGGTCGACTATTCGTCGACTTATTACAAACAATTAATCGCCAACGGTTCGAACATCGAGCTCTCTCTCTCTTTCTCTCTCGGACGAAGATCGATATTCCATATTACCGTTGTGATGAATCCCGATTTCAATCGTTGTTAGTAGACGACTCAGTGATTTCTAAAGCGCGATCACAGTTTATAGATAAACTTATAATTGAGCAATAAAAATGCCAGTCGGTTCCATACCAGAGGATTATGACAATAAATTGTTAACAAATTGATAACATCGAGTGTCGGGTTAAAAGCATGACCGCTAAATGAATGCTCTACTAGTATATGACAAACAAGCAATCCTGTTACGATCAAGTGACCGCAATGCGCAGCTCAGAATAGAATAGTCTGTCAGTAAACTATGCGCATCGTCATGGTACGTCGTCAAGTCAGGTTGCTTCGGTGATACACATTTCGTAAACTGGAATAAGCTTTCTTAACATTTTTCTTTTCAATCGATTGACACTTATTTGTCACGATTTGCTGTCGACTGTTCAACAAAAAAGCTGATTTTATCGTAATTATTGTAGTTCTCTAAGTATTTAAGATATTTCCTCATATCAATCTTTAGCTTGCAACGGTAGTCTTTGTGCAAGAAAACTACGGTATATGTCATCGAGGAATTTAATCTATTTCATACGACAATGTAGAACATTTTTTTATGTTACAAGAACAAAATTGATTTGACATCGGATTATGAAATGTTACTTTTCAAAATGACAATTTAAATTGAGAAAGTCTATACTTAAAATGCATAAATGTTGAATTAATTGGTGTGAAATTGATCTACAACTAACTGTAGATTATATCATCGCTTCTCTATAACTAATTGGTTAAATTATATTTAAAATAGTAATGTTATCATAACATTTGAATTTACGTAATAACAAATCGCTATGAACAAACGTAAATTTAGCAAAACACTTGTCTCTCTCGTTCAAGCGTAAATCAACACTAATACAAGTTTTCCATGGAATTCGCGTAATCGTTAATTTAACAAACACACATATGCATTGGCGCTGAAATATTCTCAAGTTGAATTAGAACAAACATTATACTTGGAACGTGTATATACGCCAACTTGGATATTCTGCGCGAACACATCTCAATCAGCTCCATCTCGATTTCTAACAAAATCCCTTTGGCAATAAATTTGACAACGTTGCTTTCACGCAGGTTCACATATCCGCCTTTCATTCTCTGTTTACCTGCTTTTTGCCTTCGCACTCTCAATTATTCCCGCGGCATTTCTTGTCCGTCGGAAGACATAAATCGTCATTCGCACGCACGCGAACACGCTCTCTCGCGCGCGCGCGCAAGCTTCGCTTACCACCACCGCCGGCTAAATTTCTCGCTTTCCGTTTAAGTTCTTCTTTTCATTGCCACTATACCCATTTACTGCGCAAAGTTATGTAGAAAAGCGATAAAACATTGGATAGATAAGTCGGGGTGGTGGATTATAACCGATGTTTACACGCGGCCAAGTTCACAAACGAGCGCAAAATGCGTCATAAGAGAGAGAGACAGAGAAAGACGAGGGTGAAAGCATCTCAAAGTCACGCCAACCACCCGTCGTGGCAACCAGTCGCCTCTGTCACAACCGCGAGACTTTTACGTATAGAGCCAACCCGCTGCTACTCGTCAAGGACACCGCTTGTTGTTCTTTACGAGACAAATGCGAAAAATCACCAACTTGTTTTTACTACAAACGAAAAACCCATTTTACAGTAGAAACTCGCGTGTTTGAATACACGCGAGGGTTTATATGTTAGACATTCATGGGAAATGTCCAACAAGAATATCAGTACAAATGTAATGTTACAAAGTTAATCGCACGTGGTAAATGGTTTACCATTTATTATCGTTACAAATATTTTTTTAATTTCAATCCAACTTAAAATAATGAATTAATAGAAAAATTAATAGAAAAGGAAGTTTATTTGTTTCAATCGAACGTTTTTGTAGACTTTACATAATATTGTACTTTACTCAGGTAGACGTACTATATATTTTTAAGTTATATAAAAAATGTATAAGCGCATGTTTGATTAAACTTTATATGGAATCATTGATATTATGGGAAATAACTGGACGGCTCATGCTGATACACTGCATTTTAAAATTCGTAATAATACTTAATTTAAACTGATTATATCCAACGGAAATTTGACTGCATATTTTTATATGTATATCGTCTACAGGAAATACAGTGTTACCACATAATTTGCAGCTCGTAAATTTATTTTTATAAAATCACATTAAATATCTTATAAACATTTCATAACAGACATGTCTTATAACTGCTCATAAGTTTACCAAGTATATACTTTTGTTTCGCCAAATTCGTTTTATTTTTGTCAAAGCAATCTTAATTTCTCAGATCATCATTAAATGTGAGCGCATTTACCGCAATTTGATCGTAAAATGTAGCGGCGCATTGATTTATAGCGTCATGATTCGTTTATTTATCGAAAGTCTTTCGTTCCAATAAGACTTTTCTTGCTTGTTTATCTGTCTCATTGCCGGGTTCCGCGCGTCTATCCGACCGTCCGTTATTAATTTTACATTATCTGCCGTAACCATCTTCACGCTGCTGTATCGAACAACCGAGCGCATTCCTGGTTCCTGGCTCATCACTGCCACTTTTGTACACGATGAAAACTCGTCCGTACAAATACTTCAGCCGCGAACACCCTTTTTTTATTACGTCTTTTTAACAATTCCCTCTTTCTTGACGTCATCCTCACACCCAAGTATATACACATTCACGCGTGCATTGACTTTTTGGCTCTCAACTTCGGCCTCTTCTCAATTGAGCGTGATATTCTCCTACGTCATCGACCATGGAACGCAGAAATTACGCCCGAAACGCATTCAACAAGACACATATATGTACATAACTACCAGTTAGGTTGGATCCAACGAGTGCGCATGCGCGCGAGATAACATATTTGACGAATATTGGCTTTTGTGTTTTCCGAAACTACGCGATCGGCTCGGTAAGATTGGCAGGAGGAGTCATGGCCATGCACTTGTTGTTTGCACAGTGTGTGCGCATGCGCAAGCGCGAATATATGTGTGTAAGCCACCGCAAGATGCAATAAGCATTTTTTGCGATAATATTTGGAGCGAATTTAAAATAATGATCGTCCAGTTCGGCCTTTCTCGCGCTCCGTGAATTGAGAGAGGTCCCGCGCGCCGAGAGAGACCGAACGAGCGGCTAAAGTTAATGAGATCACGCGTAACCGAAAATTGTCGGACGTTTGTCTTTTATTGGACGACGTAATTCCCCCCGATTGGAAGCTGCTGCGTACACGCTCTTCGCTTATAATATTCTTATACAGAGGGCGACGCACAAAATGACGCTGCCTCTTTTAAATGCCGCGAAATTAAATAACGATTGCTCTATAAGCGTACATTCATTTTTCTTTTCTTTTTTAATTTCTCTTTTTTTCAATATATTATTATCCTTTTTTCGTGTGTTTCATCGAACTGCGTGAATTGTCAAAATTAAGCGATCACATAATTTTTATAAAAATCATGAAATATGACAGCTCAAATTTTAGCTATATATGATCGAATTGTGGATTCGGCGTTGAAAACCATCGAGGTGAGAAAGGACAGCAAAAATTGTGTGCACGAAATCAAGGGTTATATACATTTTGTCGTGTTACGATTAAAATTTGTGGATAACGTATAACACATCGATGAGTGAAAACGCGTTCAAAATATATGTACCGACGTTATAACCTGTAAGTGCGTTCGAGTGTAATCTGATTACACCGAAATGTATTGTCAAACCCGTCGAGACCAATTTTTTCTACTCGCTTGGACGCATCGATTGCGAACGTTCACACGTTACTGAAAGGCGAAGGACAATCATCATTCGCAGTCATTAGGTCTTTCCTTTTGTAATAATGTCTTAAACATATACATTTCTTTGATAGAAAAAAAAGTGTTTCTTATTTGAGTATGTTCTTGGAAATACCGCAAAGGATGGTCTTATAATGTGTCATCTTATTAAAAAGAAGACAAAGAATTATACTAACGACACTTGTTTTCGGTTAAAATTAATCATACACGGAAAATAGTTTTGCGCAACAGTTGCCCAAATTCATGGTACAACTTCTCAACATAAAATTAGACGAAAGGTTACTCTGATTCGGGATAATAGTCACCCCGAATTGGTAGAACTATTGCTCTAAAAGAGTAACTGTTACCCCGAATCAGAGCAACCGTTCATTCAAATCGTATGTTGAACAGTTGTACCATGATTTTGGGCAACTATTGCCCAAAACTATTTTCCGTGTAATAACAAAAGATGATAGTCACAGAAAATGTCTAGTGATGATATTAGTAATTTAAAGCTAAATATGACGTTATCGAATATATGGGCGTACAATTGGCTGTAGAATTCAGCTGAATAGTTGATAAAGAATCGAGCAGAAGCGGTGGTCATCCACTGTCGGTTGTGCCACAACATATCATTAAGGCGGCCAACCAGTGTGACGCTCCGCGAACCGGGAGCCAATGGGATCGGGGCTCATTGCGCCAGGAATGCGTTCACTCCCTCTTGGATCGTCCTTTTCATGGCGATAAATGGTCGCCACTTCCGGCAGTCGAAACTTTACCCGAACTCGTTGCCTTTCTCAATAAAGAGAATCGACAAATATACAATTCGCAAACAACAGCTGAAGATGTTATACTTATACTGCTACTTTTTTCACTTTCGTATTATTCCACAGAATGTTTTTTTTTTCTTTTGATTTATATAAAACACGACTGATAAAAGTCGTGACGAATATTAGGATATGTTTGCTGAAATCTCGATATACCGTTGTCATCATTCACTTAAAATCAGATTTATTTCACGAACGTAGACGTAATCTAAAATTAATCAGACCCACAATTTAGCGATCGTGTAATTCGCGTTTTAATACAGTTTTTAATCGCAAGCATCTTAATGAAGCCCACACTGAAAAGATGGCGAGAAAAGAATTTCGCTATAAAGAAGCCTTTTCGTGTATAATGATTGCGAAGATCGTGCATAGTGCCAGTCGTCGAGGACAATTTACGAGGCCAAAGTGGATCATAAATGTAATTACGACGGAATTATGATTATAGTTCTATACGAAACGCCGGGTCCTACGAATCTCCGGGACCAAGAACCAGCAAAAGGGCGAATCAGTTAATCGACTTTTTAACGCGACCCCTCTCATTTTATCATGGATTATATGCTCTAATTGCGTCGTTACTCTGACAACTACACTAATTATTCTCAGAATTAGATTGATTTATTTAAACTCAGAACAATCGTTGCTACTGAACTTCTCGTCATTTCCAAACTCACAATAACTTTGTCATTGTTCTATACAAACACAATGTCAATCTTGCGGTTTTCTATATAATTTGGAACTACAAATATTATCCTTCAATTAACTGTCATGATTTTTATTTTTATCAATTTTTAATATAATCTAAAAACAACTACGATCAAATGTTTGATCAAATCAATACTTTGAAATTGTTTCGAGATTTATCATAAAGAAAGTGAACTATGTTGATGATATATAAAAACAATATAATATAGGCTTATTAAAACCTAATCAGTCTTACATATTTAATTCTGAAAAAGTATTCCTAACAAGTTAATATTATATATTTTATAATTGAAGAATATACAACATGATTGCAGCCAAAAAAGTATTATTACTTTATGTTTATGCGCCGTCTTTTCCTTACATCTAGTTGGACTCGAGGTTAGGGACCTGCTGAGAATTATTCCTCGATTCGTTATAAATTAATCTTGCAAAGAGCATTGCGACGTTTCCTCTTTTCTCTTTCTCCAGTTCTTCTTCTTCTTGAACCTAATTAAAATGTATAATTGCAACACTGTAATGAAATAATTGATAACCATGATGATATCTCAAGTCCACCTATTGGCGCAACCGCAAGATTGATCGTCTAGAGTAACATGGGGCGAGCAATCGACGGGTCTAGAAAATCACGTCGAACGAGCGATCAAACGTGTTGTCTGGTGCACGTTTCCTTGCGGGGAATCCTGAGATAGTCACAAGACGAAGAGTTTGTAACATGAGTCATTATCGCTGATCTGCGGCCATCCGTCACTATTATCGTTGCAGGGAATCGCAGGAAGTGCTTCAAGTATCACTAAATTTTCGAATAATCGTGCATTCAAATTTTATATTCCTCGAAAGTTTCGGTACGTGGAATGGGTAAGGTTTTTGGGGAACGAGCGTAAGAGAAGGGATCGTAAGGGAATGATTTAGAGTTGCCAAAGGGATTATAAAAGTTTGGAATTGTTGTGGATACATAAGTGGCGCCCAACGTGGCAGGCATAAACAACAGGCAGACCCGTTTGGACGTTTAACTGCGGATCGAGTGACCGTAATGCGAGTGAATGAACATAAAAAGGCGGTAACAGTAGCAATACTAGTCTCCTGTGGTGTTACGCTCCAGTATCGATACACTCTTCTGCTCCTTTCGATTTACATGATAATAATTTTCAACTTCTTCCATCGACTTATATCTGTAATTTCAATTCGCAATGCGCTGTTTTCCCGATCGCATACTAAACGAACGTTGTAACACGTTTCGAGAGCTCACAGATATGCCGTTGTAGGTCTATGTTTCATTCATGAGCCATAAAGTTCCGCGCTGGACAACCGAGCAATGACGGCAGAACGGAAAGAAAGAAAAAGAAGGCGAAAAAGAGGAGGAGAAATGACACACAGAACTTCCTTGATCGCCAATTTTGTGGCACAGATGTAACTGCTTGACTCATTCTGTTTGCTCTTGGCTCACGTATGCGTGTAATTTAATCAAGAAACCAAAAGTGCTGCTATTCATTAAATAGCACAGAACTGAGAAGCTATGGAACAACAGGCGCTCATGACCGCGGGCGAAAAAGGTGAACAAAAATGAACCGCTAGCCACGCCACTAAATAATGCATATCGCATTCTACTTTGTAAGCCATTTCGGCGTATAAATAATACGTATAAATACCCGGACTCGTCGCGAATAAAGTTCTCGTGACGACGAAACGATGATACATATGAAACAGCAGCATAAATACCGAAGCACCGTGTGTGCATCGTACTCGACCATTTCCGGCTCATTCTTGCCGAAGATATAAATGTAAATGCACAAACTTGCACGACGTGTCAGCTTTAAAATGTTCAAGCTCAATAAAAAGATGTCGCTCAGTTCTTTTTTCTGCTTTACTGTTTTTATTCATTTTATACATGGTATTTTAATAAACAAGAAAACAAACATTTTTTGGATATAATAAATTCTATTTAATTTGCACGAATTTTCAATCGGGGTTCATGGAAATGTAAAGGATTTTGCGCGGATTGGTGATTTATTGGTGGACATTAACGGTATCGTGCTTGTCTCATTTGCATGTGCTCGGCAACTGAACGCTATGCACCACTAGGATGCAATGTATGAAAAGAAATTCGCTATTTGTTGTCGCGGCACTCCCGGCATCGAAGATATATATGTCCATAGTTACCCTCTTCTTTATATATACATGTTCCATTCTTTTCGATTTATTCACGATTTTTTTTCTTTGCTTGAGTACTTTTGCAAATCATCCCTCTTTGTCTTTCGTTCTGTTGTACTTTTCATTTTGTATATTTTCTTTTTCAATAGTGCTTCCTCATTCCGCGCGATTCTATTATCTCGACGGTATGGCACGGCTGAATCCTAATCCGCGGCAACCCGATACGGACGCCAGATAGCTTGCCTTAGCACATTACACCCTGTTTATTATATTCCCTATCACTAACTTTCATCAGACAAAAAACTTCAGTTTTTGTATTGTCAATACCAAAATTTCTGTATAATTTCACAATCTCAAGTTATTCATTGAAAATAAATAGCACATTTAACGTGAATGTTTAACATAATTATCCGAAATAGAGACATATTTTAATAGACATTTCAATGGAGACTTACATATATTTAGCTATAAATATTATGTAAATTATACTACCAATAGTTTATTTTTATTGAAAGTTGAGAGATTTTATTTAACAGTTACGTAATTTCAAGTAAATATAGCTTAATTATTACACTTAATTATACAATAATGTGCATAAAAAGTAAAGTCAAGGTGGATTAACTTTAATAGACTATAAATTAAGAATGTGTAAATAAACAGGTATTAATATTTAACATTGAGATTGGTAATTTGTAATTCTGGTTTACATTGTGGATGGGGTATAAAGAAAAATTTGGTCCTTATTGTATGAGCAGGGGAGGACGACGAACGCGTGTAAAAATGCATCCCCTCGGGGAACGCTCTAAATGAGGAAATGACGCAAAAAGCGGCTGATCGGGATCCGGCATCGGCCTTGTCCGCCAATTCATCACTTGGCCTCGGAAAAAATTGACCGGCGGATGCTCCTGGCCGAAAGAGGTTTCTCTTTCGTTGAGCCGAAAAAATGCAGCGACAAGAAATGCTGAAAGATCGACCGGGCGCATGCATGTACGATATTTTCTCTCACGACGCGAGAAACTCGATCCAATCTGCGCCGAGGGATCTATGTAGAACGTGCAGCGAGCGCGCACACATTTGTCTACCGCGCTTACACCACGCGCATTTTGCCCAACCAATGACTCCGGGAAGCGCTGTACGTTGTGTGGCTGTTTGTTTGTCGTGAAGAAACTTGAACTAGTCGGAGTTGAAACCGGGAGCCAAAGGCGAACCGGATCTGTCCCTCGCCTAACCAGGATGTTATGATGATTCGCACGTTTCATCATGAATTTCTTCAACTCTTTGACCGCTACATTTATCTTCCGCGAGTATTTTTTTGATTTCATATCAGAATCAAATTAGAAAGCAACTCATTATGAACAATCGTGTTTAGTGTTTCTTTAAATACAGCTCAATTATAATACGCTACTAGAACAAAAAAGTATATTTTGATAGAAAGAAAAAAAAGAAAGCAAAGATAGGAAGGAAAGGATACAGTAATACGAAAATAACAGTTATTTTATTATAATTGTCATAAATAAAAGTTTATTTCTGTATCGTAAACTGAGTATAAAAATATCTTGTACAATGTATAGAAATAATGAGCGTCAAAACTGCTGTGGTTTTGAGAGCTCGTAGACACCGAGAAATTCTTTCTTTCGTGACTGTAGCCCGCGGGTACTGGCAATGACATGCTGGCAAGCGCGAGCTATGTAACTTTACTGGGGCCCCTCGTTTGCCGGCCATATTTTTTGTGACTGGCAATTATTTGTCTTAAATTACCGAGGCTGAGGGGTCCCGCGGAAAACATTAATGAAACATACAGCACGATAACCGCACTGTGTTTTACACTAACAAAAAATTGCGTCGTAGAAAAAGTGCTCCAAGAGTTAGGAAAAAGAAATGTTGCCTTTTTTTGTTTTCTTCATCTGCTATAGTACAAAAGTTAACTGTGAAGAAATCAGTGTAATACTGAAATCCATAACAGCGAGAGTTCAGAATCACAATCTCGTGTTTACCAAATATGAATCTCACAAAAATAATAATAATTTATACAGAAAAAAGGACGAAAGGTTTTGGCGAGTTCTTCGTGACAAGTAATTCTTAGGTTCTGGAATTTTTCCCCTTTGGCTTTGTGAATATTTAAGATGGTCTAGAAAGAAGGCATAGTTTCATATTTTTATGATTGCGGTTAACCCGAATTGTAGACCTCGAAATAGACTGCAGTCTCAGAGACAAAAATACTAGTGATCTTAGTAACGATGCTTGATTATACACTACCTTTTGTCTCATCAGACGAAACACTCATAAAGTTGTCTATCTTAATTTTATAAAATTGTAATCTTTTGTCTTTTTCTTTTTGTACAAGTAAAAAGAACAACAAAAAAGATAAGAACATTGTGTACTTAACTTCTTAAAGATATAAACATTGTTGAAAAATGTGCTTAAAAAAACAAAATACATATCGCAAATTTAGTTTGATATGTAAAAAGTGCGTAATTTTGTTATCATATCGTACTTTCACTGTTTCATGTTATGTCATTTTTATTAATCACTTGTCCTTGTCAACACTGTCAACAATATTCACAACAATAATGCTTCGTGACAGTGTACACGAGAATTTGTTATTAATTTTACTAATATATATGTATACATTTGTGATCGAATTCAGTCGAAATGAAATCGAACACAGGGAAAAGAATTAATGCTTCATCATATTTTTTTCGGTCTGATGCATTTCTTTCATGTTACCAAGCTCTCTTTGAAACTGAGAATTACTGGTTTTGTATGACCCAAATGTTGTTCTCAGTCACATTATAGGACCATACCTGGTACCTGACAATTTATTTTATGACATTCGAACCGGATACTGTGGGAACCACTCAAATCATTCTTAGTTGTAATAGACACTCAGACCAAGAGAACCTTGCCATTACTACTATACCGCTTCCAGCAAAAGTTTACAAGAAACTCAGAACTTTTACGAGCGCAAATTCAATTTCGCAAAAAGGTTGCATTTCGACGAAAAAACGTGAATTCAACAATCTCTTCTTTTGTCCGACAATGCTTTCAAGTTTAAATGACAACTCAAACCCTTTCGTTACGATAATACACTTTCAATATAATCCCGCGAAAAAATCGCATTTGGAAACAAGCGTCATGATTATAAGAAAACGAATTATATATTTCGCGTGCGACATTTTAACGATGAGAGGATGAATCATAGGTTTGCTGAGAGGAGAAGAATATACAGCGGCAGCTAAGGGTGAAAGTTCAGCAACTATAAATAAAATGGCGGCGATTCGCTTTAAGAGATGCAGTATCTTTGAATAGTTTACGAGACAGTGAAATTAGTTAAATAAAAATAAAACTTCGAAAAGTGAAGAATGTATTTGACCATATTGATATCCTTTAAATGATGGTAGTACAACATTTGTCGAACAAGTATACAAAATATTCTTCATTATTTTATCATGTTATTAATTAATCTTTAAGTTTAATAAAAAAAAATCACTGAAACTTGAAAATTTTTTGTATGAAATGATTTTAAAATAAAACTTCAGTTCAGTAACATGTTGATACATAATATGTATTAAGTTACTAAACGATGCCAATCTCACATCTTGGATATGATTATTGCAATAAACATCTATTAGCTTCCATCAGCTTGCGTGGCTCATTGCGCAATGACTTCTAAAACCAAAGCCCGGTTGCGCTTTGAAACAACAAAAACTAGCGATTGAGATCGAATGTAAACAAGCAAACAATTTCACCAGTGCCAGTTGGGTACGTAAGTCTGTGAATTGATAAATCATTGCACTGATTTTCTGACTGATTCGCGAAACATTATGTTCAGAGACAGCTAAAGTTCGCGCAGGCCACCTTACGGCTTTGGCTGCATGCGATATTTATCGCTGAAACGTAATTGAAACGTTCGTGAGGCTGCGATATCCGATCTAACCCGACGTTTTCTTTCTGTTACAGGTAAGCCTGGGATATCTCTTTTCTTCGGGGCCGGTGTCGAGCCACCGCGACGGACTTATCTGCGAATGTAAGTACGCGGCACTGTCATCGTGGCAGGGCTGCTGTTTCGCGAGGCAGTTGACTTCTATCTTCAGCTTGCCTGAAAGCTTCACCACGAGCGATAGCATTTTCAAACGCTCAATCGGTGGATGAAAATCACCTATCGGGACCACAAACGCTCTGACAAAATAATTATGTCAACTGACAGTCTAAAGATTCCACTGTTTGCAAATGGTACCTCTGACACGTGAATTGCGCAGTTTATTAATATTGAAAAACAAGACTTGGATGAATTGTTAGAGTTTGCTAATTCGCGTGGAGTTTATCGCCTGCGAGCCATCGAATCTACGCGATGCCTTATTTTCGATTTCCTGCCGGCCTTTGAGATCGTGCAATCAAGAGACCAATCGGTGGGTGGTTAGCTTTCGCCTAGCCCTTCGTCTGGCATTTACGACAATTTGCTTGTGGTTTGAAGCCGTTTTCATATCGTTTACCGTGATTGCGCCCCGTAATTCGTGTTATTACTACTAAAAGGCGATAGATATTGTTCAAGAAACTGGTATACACTCCGGCATCTGTAACGTCACCTCTTTGAAATTAGAGTACAGGATACATTCAAGCGTTATAGAATGCGAGAAAATGTGTACATATCTAATATTTCCTTCCATTATATTATCTTTTATGTTACAGACATGTATTAATTAATGCGTCAATAAATGTGCTGTTATGATAGAATGTTTTATGCTCGGACAATCTAGATCCCGTTTTCTCGCTTTCTGAATCGGTAATCGATTTTGGCGTTTGAAGAAAACGATTGGCAGTGTCGAACGGTTATGAATTGCTCTTTCTGTTACCAATGTTGTAATGATATTGATAAATTTGCGGTCTCATTAATAACGCTGCCGTAGCTGGGCATTTACTGTCGAGGATGATTGCCGGCTGCTGTTGGCTGAAAAATGCGTTACATCGTATTTAATTATGGATCTTGGTGGGAACGTGGATACAACGTTCGGCCATCTAATCAGTTTGTTGTTATTTTTAGTATATCTGATAGTGGACAGCATTATTTATGCCATTAATGTCAAAGTGTGATCGTCGACTCAACTAAATTCAACTGAAATAAAAGCCTCTGTCGTAGATATACACATTAATACAACTGTCAAAAGTATCTACATATTTTGCAGTTCGAACCTCTCCAGATATTGGAGCAACTTAGATCATTTATTGATTAATCGTTGCATCGATCATTTTCCTTGGCTTCTTAAGTCACGTCGCAAATGGAAGCGGGTGTTGTGATACCTCGTCTTATCAAGCGCACAAGTTGACAGTATAAGAGAGCTCGCCACGTGTGGTAGATCTCCGACTTTTTGCGTCCTTCGGCGGGACGGCTCTGACTTGATAGCACGACAGAGAATGACGCGTCATTAGGATTCAGGCTGTACATTAACCATGGTCGAGCTAGTTCAAATGAACTCTTTCTTTTTCTTTCTTTTACTTTTTTTTTCTGTTTGTCAGTCTGTAAAAGAAGCTGTGTGTACAGTAGCCAGAAGGCCGGTTAGCGGCAGGGCGTTGGATTCAGAACTACTCCGGTTTGTCGTAAAACTTGCAAGAGAAAAGTTTCTACCAGGCTATTTCTAGTTTCTTCACTCTTAGGTTTGTTTTGCGCGAATCGACATATTTTCTCTGTCGTCTGGGGGATCATTGCGAAGAGCAAAAGGAAATCAATGGCTGCGACGTTACGTACCCTTTTTTGTCCCCTCACTGCTCCGACTATAATTATATTAATCACTAGATAAACATGCCCTAGTATATGTAATGTTCTTTCGAATCACTGCTTAGAAATGTATAGCAATGATCATTGCTGCGAGACCCGGACTGAATAAAGATTTCAATGACAAAGATAATAGTTCCAGTTTTGTTGAGAAATATCTTGAGGAAAAGTCGGAATTGTGTAAAGCTTATACTGAGTTTCACTTTAAAATTGACTAATTCAGTTATCTGAGTTTTAGAATTAAGAAGTATATACACGTTGAATAAACTTAATTTCAATATTTCGAATACTAAAAATGTATTATTATCTGTGATTGATAATACAAATTTCATGTAATTATAAACATTTTCTACGTAACTAATTTTTGGCTTAAAATAAAGCCAAAATACGCCATTTTGGGCAAATCTTTAATAAGATGTAAATAATCTGAAAGTAGACAAAATGTAGAGATGCTCTTCCGCAGTGAGTCCTCGTTGAGTATCTTTTCTCGCCTTTTTTGCACCTTTGAAGCCTCCCTTGTGAGTGTAAATGTTTTTCTTCCCCGCATCTGGCTGGCCGAACATGTTTAGGAGAATGCTTGCAGGTCCGAAGACCCGTGCTTTCAATTAACATCGTGTCAGCGAGCTGGGATCAGCCGGCGGCGCACGGGGCACGTCGAAATATTTTCGACCAATATTTATGTTAAATAACTGCTCTACCCACTCGGCTGCGGCTCCGATAATACGTCAGCCTTGTGTACGTGGTTTCTTTTAAGACGCGCGCGAGAGTGCGTAAGTTTGCGAAAGCCATTGACGTACTGCGAAAAACTTCATTACAATGTGATTAACGAGGCGCAGAAGAAAATGACGCGCGTCCATTCTTTTTGCGGCATTTTGCTAATTACACCCGCTGATTGATTTGGCCTCATACGAATTCAGTTCGACCGAATTCCATCGCATTCATTTTCATTCAGGAGACAAATCACGCTCGCCAATCGCCTCTCATTCCGACAATTTTTAATTATCACCCAGACATGATTTATATTCTCTTGAACAAGCTTGTAATGCTCGCTTTATTAATCGTGCGCATAAATTACGCAGCTCTTAAGTCCCAAGCCGTGAATCGATTCCACTCGCGGGACTAAATCAAACTCTTCCTTGAATATTCGTCGCGCTTTTGTTTGCTGCTGATAGAATCGTTTGTGTTGCAATTTCGTGTGTGTCGTATTGTTGATTGTCCGGGCAGCAAATAAGCCCATCGAATGCGAAGATAGAAATAGCAAAATCCCGTTGTTTGGGCGAGCCAGTCAGCGAACCCGAGGATTTGGCATGCCGGGTCATTTTTTATTTTGCCTTCGCCGCAGGAGTTCCTCTGCCTTGATTCTTTCGCTTTCTCTGTTCTCTGCTTTTCGTTCGATTTCGTGCGCTCTTCGTCACTATTCCACACTTCCTTTACTTTGCGGGGGTTTCGCATTCCGCGTTTGCCTTTCTACACCTGTCTCTCACGCCAAAACAATGTTCTCATTAAGATTGTTTCGACATGGCATTTCC
Source organism: Gryon sp. ZL-2020 (assembly GCA_022817425.1). NCBI lineage: Eukaryota > Metazoa > Arthropoda > Insecta > Hymenoptera > Scelionidae > Gryon > Gryon sp. ZL-2020. Next base: position 18,389 of record JABFPJ010000442.1, on the reverse strand, counting down.
TAAAGAAATAATGTCAATCGTAATAGTTTTTTATTAGAATTTGATAAAGCCTTATCTATTACGTAATTTTAAGATTAGAATACTTTCTTAAGATTAGAATTTTGTCTTTCATAACTGTGTATGTATATAACTTTTTCTTTTTATGTAAATTTCCAGTCAATAAAATTGAATATTGCTAAAGTATTATTTTTCTTTAGAGAAAAATATTACAACCCGTTCTAACGCTTCCTGCGTATACAGAGGGACAATCCCCTAAGGACAAAAATATATCTAAATATATACATACAAAACATATAATCTATATTTCTTATATAACCAAGATATATAAAAGTATTTGAGCTTGAAAATATAGACAAAATATAAGCGATTATATATCTAAAAGCGGCAACAGGCATTATATCCGGTTTATATAATTTTGGATATATCTTCGTCCGGAGGGGATTGCAAAACATTAGACATTGCGACTATACGAACAATTTTTCTAAACGTCATTGTTTTAAAATTCGTGGCTCGACTTTTAAGGTGGATTTATAGATTTTGTATTTTAAGAGAGATTTGCTAAAATACAAAATCTATAAATCCACCTGTAGTAGCACACTGCGGCATTCGCTTAACGACCACGGAACAACGAAAACTTGATCAAAGTGGCTGGCAGCGGGAATCGAACGCGGTACCTCTGGAATGCGAATATACTAGCCTTAGCAACTAAGTCATTACGCTCGGTTAAGATAACTTTATAACATTACTAAATCAATCAATAAGTTATCAGTGCAGACTTAAATCTAAAACTTAATTATTTTATTCTGCTAATTGATCGAAAAAAAGATTAATGTTTATATATGACATTTATACAATAATAGACAAAAAATACACATAACAAGATTGTGCTGGTGATTTGATGAAAAACGACGCAGCAAAATAAATTCATGGCTGTAAATCGAAAAATGGCGTCGGAACATTTGCCTCTCGCGTGGTTTGATGTTACATAAAGTTCGCTGACTCTCAAGGTCCGTTTTCAATAACAACGTCGTTGGAGAATCTTGCGACACACCAGTAATCGGTTAATCTATGGGCAAAAGGGCCCGGCGTAGCGAACGCGACTTTGATGCGCACAAGAAGCGGAAGCTTGCATTCGCGCTCGCGTATGAACGCGACGGCAAGAAATGTTGCGCCGTAATGCGTTGGCCTCTACACGCTCTTAATGGACAGCTTGCATGAGACTCCGTTGCATTCTGCCGCACTGCTGTGCGCATGCGCATTCACTCCTCGTCATCTTCCATTCGACTTCTTCTAATGTTATATTCGCAGCAACGAAAACGAAGACGGGAAGAAAGACCGAGAGAAGAAAAAAATGATTAAATTACCTATCAATTTTTTTATCGACAAGAGAAATGTAAATTGAAATAGAATAACGTACGCAATAAAGATGGCGCACATTTTGAATCGCATCTTTTGCTCACAAGAAGCGTGTTTGTTTTTAAATCCGTGATTCGGTTAAATTTCATTATTTTTTGTGTCGTTTGTATGCTCTTCTGCAACATTTTTCAATTTGCACAATCTTTTTTCACAATACTTTGTTATTAGAGACATCAGCTTCGTGAATTGAAATGCGCTTATATTAATGCGCAATCTTTGTATAAAATATGATCGATATAAATTTGACGTAGTACATTGTGTGAACAGGTGAAAGTAAAATTTACGAAAAAATGTCAATAAATTGTTGTTTTAAAATGATGCATAGTGGTTGCAGCAACTCTCAGCCGTGCGCGATCGGAAAAACAAAAGTCTTATGAAACTCGAGACGCAATCACCTAAAAAGCCGAGAAATTCAGCATTTCGAGTTGGGTAACATTTAGAACACGAATCGCTGTCACGTTGCTTGTCAGCGGGCTCGTAATATTCACGTTTGAGTGCACGATCGCGACGACGAGTGTATAGACATCGGCGAACCTTCGGCGTATACTGGCTGCTGCAAATGTCCATCTTTTCTCGCTTCGGCCGTCTTCGTATCTTGTTCCAGGCTTCCGATACCAGACACCGCATATATGTACGCTTTTTTTCGTGTTCGCGTTTCGTTTTCTCATATAATCAACTATCGCTTCTTTCATTTGGCACAATTTCAATTCTCAATTACTGTTTTGCAACCCGAGTGTCCAGACTGAATTTTACATTCATGCTCGACAGAATTGTTTAAAAGATTTCGATGCCAATCTAAACGACCGAAACAAACAAAATAAACGAAAATTGTCTAGATATTTTGAAACAACAATTTATATGATGATGTCGGTTGATTATGATCGTGATTATACAAATGCCAGGAAAGAAAACAAGAATCAACAAACTTTTTCTCCCTGCAAAATTGTCTTCCACGAACAATTTGTATGACCGTTATTACATTTTTTTTCTCGGCGAATATCATTTTATAAGTATCATATAATAAGAGCCGACTGTCGTAGGTAATTGTCTTCAAGTCGGTTACTCGCGTGTCTTCAGCAACAAGACAATTCTCTTTTGTCAATAAGGTGTGCAATTCAACGACTTGGTAAATAATATAAGAACGCACTTGTCTAATTAGGATGAAACGACGTTATTGCAGAAGACCAACTTAAATCTTTGTTGATTTAATGCTGACAATGTTTACAAGTAATATTGCATTCCTTATGTAAATATAAAATTTTTTACATATATTATAACTTATATTAAATATTATCAAAATAAACTATTGATTCATATAATCAAATGTAAAAAATTGTTTAAACATTATTTCAATATTAATTTTAATAATTAAATCTATATTATTAGGAAAAAATCAATATAAGAATAATTATTCTAAAAGTATTACAAAGATTGTTACAAATATCAATTAACACCAGTTGACGAAAGAAGTGCAATAAAATAAATAAATTCCACGCCGCTATCGCGAGAATCTCATTTTCATTCGCAGACGATAAATAATTCGATTGTGAAGTATTGATTGCGCGAGACCGGATTGCACACGTGAAACCGGGCCATAAAAAGCTTGGCAATCAATCATTTTGCAAATGAGCACTCCGTTCACTTTTATGCGATGCAATGTGTGCGCCCCTTAAAAAGAACATTAATTAAAAGTCGGCAGAATTTGACGGATTTTGTTATTTGCAAGTCGTGTGCATTTTGCGCCGCTCAATTATCGCAAAAGATTTTTACTCGATCGGCAGAGGGCATTGCAACAAGTTGTGTGGGTGCGCGCGAGTTACGTGCCGCTGCACTGCGCACACGCACTCTAAGGATCACGGGAAAAATCGTATCGGTTCGGTCGCATGGAACGAAATGCTTGTCGATTTTAAGCAGATAAGGTTCTCGCGGTAGTGACGATAGATTCGCTAACAGAGATGAGAACGCGTAATCATCTTTTCATTACTTCATTCATTTTCGTCATTTTTATTTATTTTTTCTTTTATCATTTAATAATCTTTGTATTTAAATATTCAAAAAGAATTAATTTATTTTTGCTGTGTGAGAATGTTGTTATTAATATGTTTAAAAAATGTAGGTGTTTTGGACATTTCAACATCGTTTAAACATAAACTTTTCATTTAGCAAAAATGCGTGCCATTAATATTATCAGTATCTATCTGTTTGGAAGCCAAACGATCTCGTCTCTCGATATAAGTATTTAGACGTCGCGAATGAGACAGCAGAGACGATTTAAAGGGACATTTAATTAATTTACAACGCTATCAGACAGTGGAATCAATTTTGAAGTATGACTACAGAAGTTGAAGGAATTAGCAGCAGCTTCAATTTGACAAACATCTTCTTTTTGACAATCTCGTGCATATTCTCCGTGTTCTCATGCAAATTATAAATCAGATTTGTTTACACTAATAACATCACGCAATTCTCGTAAGATGAAATTCTCGTGAAATATCATTGTAATCTTGTTCTTTTTTTGCAATCTTATCTGTTTTCATTATTTCTACATGGCATCTCAAATTTGATCATACCAATCGCCACATGAAGAAGCGGAGTCTGAAACTTCTCGCGATGTACAAACTCGCTGGTGAGACTTTAATGCTTGTACAAGCGATTGCGTGCTAGAGCGAAAGGAACGTATCAAACTTCGAAGTGGAAGTATAATAACTTATAAATTGTCTCTCTCGCGTTAATAGCAAATATTATCGGCAAAACTCATTTCTTTTTCCATGTGCGTTCGACGACTTCTCGTTTTGGTTTTCTGCTTCTTTTCTCTTTTGGCTAGTGTTAATTGAACTGTTGGACTTTTTTCTGCCAGCAATTTGTTACTGGAAACATGTTCCGCTTTGGAAACGTCCATTAAGTCATTATCTTGCAACTTTTTTCGCGGTAGAAAAATTCCATTTGTGTCGCGGATTAAAGAGACTGTTATTTACAACGCGATAAAGAAATGAATAATTCGCGTTTGTATCGGCAAATAAATTATTCCGAGAAGTGCATTTGAATGAATAACTCTTATTATTTAATTGGCATGTATCAACGAGCAGTGATAACAAACTTTAAATCAATAAATACGGTACACTCAAAGAATAACAATTATACCTCATTTGTTAATATGACAAATAAAGTATTGTTACTCGTTTGTTAGTATCCTATCCGACATAGAAATCAACCTCTTTTTCTCATTTCAATTCAACATTTCTTAATGACGCCTTGAATAATTCAAAAATAATTGCAATTAACAATTTATAAATAAAACGTATATTTAATTAACTTAAATTACCTTGATATATTTCGATTGATACATTGCAATAATTTGATGCATCAATGTCATTAAAAATTTGGTATGCAAAACTCATTGCACTTTATTCGAATAAAAATGAAATGTCTTTGCTATTAATAAAAATCGATAGTTCGTGATCGTTGTATTGAAATCAAAACATTGCAATCGAAACGTATCGATCAATTCATTTTAATTGACACACTGCAGTCAATTTATCTTCATTGACCTGTTAAATAAAATCACTGCTTCGTGATTCGCTGGAGATCGATACATCAAATTTACAGGCTGCGTTTATATTTATATTCAAGAAAACTCATGAAACTAACAAAAGCTTCAATAAAAATAAATCACACAGTACAGACAATATTTAAAATAACATATATTATATATACTTATATCTAAAAGTATTAGTATTATTTTTCAAGGCCAGACGAATATACATCGATTTACGACGAATGTTTATTCAAGGTCAGACGAATTTACATTTTAAGTACTTTATTGTCAACACAATAAATTATGCGCAAAAAACGATGCTAAACTGGTAAATGTCTTTCATCTTTGTATATCGGAACGCAACAATGTAAGACACATTCTGTCATTGGTATCATTAGCAATTGACAGACGTGAGATCTCTGCGCCTTGTAATCTCACGCTTGCCATTTCGTTTCCAAATAATAATGATTAACACAAAAGCGAGTCTTTTGTCCCGGGCATCAGTTGAACACAAATCTGTACACAGACATCTCCGCCGGCTAATCTCTAATCTAAACTGATATTCATTATGCGCCATACACCTGCTGCAGATGCGCGCAATGAGCAATTTTCGCATCGCGTGTCTGAAATTCGAACTCTTTCGAAAGTCACATTTCAGCAACATTGTACAACGTAGTAACCGGAATTACAACCTTAAAAGATAGAATTGCATTTGCACATTTAACCACGCTACATTTTCTGCAAGTTTGTGTATTTACATGTAACTGTTAGTACTACGCTTTTTCACATTTCAATTATAACTACTATTAATTCTAATGGTCTGAGAAAATCAACTTCCTGTCAACAAGTTGTGCCAGTCTTAAATGATAATTTATTACTATATATCAGTTTATGATAATATTTGTAAAATTTTCTTTTGTCAACTTTGGCAACTATTTTTTAAAGGCATTTTATAATTGTTAATGAGGCATATGTTCGTAATTCGTGCAAATCGGTGGATTACAAGTACAATTCTTTTGCTGCCGAAGAAAGCGCTTTTTTCGCACGAAATCGCCGACGACTTTTATGCAGGTCGGGCGCGTGTATCGTGTCCTGATATCTGCTTTCTGAAGTCGTGCCCCGGATACTTTGCATGTGCAGCATAGAGCGTCGAATAATTTTCTTGAATTGCGTTTTATCAAAGTGCCGTTCATTCGCTGACCGCAAAACGCCCTTTGAATCGAAACTCCTTCCCCCTAAAAACAGTAAAAAAAATCTGCAACAACGCTTCGTTTGTCATGTCCGAAATTAATTGAAAGGTACATTGAAGTGTATTCTATTCTTAAACGAAACTGGCGTGACTTAAGAAGAAATTCACGATTAAAGATCGAAAAAACCGACAGCCGATTAAATCATCTTCCCTTGGCACTGCTTTGATTTTGTTGATATGCGAATCGTGGGAAAACTAAACATACTTGTAAAAACATTTAATCGACATATAATTGGATGAAATAAAAAAAAGAAGAAAATTACTTAATGCTAATTTTCAGTTATCGTTGTCGCCTTAATAAAAGTAATTTGATGACGATAAAATTCCATTTAAGTTCCTTTGCATTGAGGTATAATCTTTCTAAACAACTTGATAATTAAGAATACAATGTTGCAAATGATCAAAACCATTTTGTATAATTTTCCGGTTTTCCTGCATCTTGTGATTGTATTGTTGTAAATATGGAAGAATAAAAGTCAATTCGATAGATCGTCGAGCAAATCTTGAATAAAATAGTTAACATAAATTTGTAATCTCCTTTGCTTAATGCAGCGATAATGATTATCAAATTAAGCTAATTTACAATCAAACGTAGAAACTACCGAGGCGGTTGAAAATGGGGAACGATAAAATAACGATGAATGTCGCGAAAAATGACCCGGTCCGTGAAAAACGATCGATGAAAAGCCCCGCGGAGTGGCCGACTCTAATGAACGCGGCGGGCGCTTTTTTGTGATCACGCGACATTAATTACGCAACGCAATTCCCGTATATTAATTTGTACTTCTGGAATGTATCTGGCCAACTCCAAAGGTCAAGCTACGCGTCCGCAATAAAACCGTTATTGCTCGGCTTACAGCAATGGCTAATTAACAGCCGATCTCATCAGACGGAGGCGCGAATATTCCGGGGTCTGGCAACGTGCATAAACGTTACGTTCATTGCTCCGTCGAATTTCATTTCGCTATCATAACTTATTAGACGCTTAGCTCTGCAATAAGAAGCAACGCAAACCAGTTATTAGTTCTAACAAATTGTTCTCGTTGCGGTCAACACATCCTTTTCTTGATACTTCGATTGCGATTTCAAAAAAAAAAGGAACAAAAACAAAACATTCATTTGCAACAGCAAGAAAGCAAAGTTTATAAACTTATATTACTCAACTGTAAATATGTGATTGGAACAAATTACTAAAACCAGAAAAATATGTTCTTTATAGCAAAAAAATTGTAACAACTTAAAATTTTTTGTAGATTAAAAGACAGTAAATGATTGCGTTCTATAAAATAAATTCATTTAAACGATTTGATGCTAAGTTAATGAGAAGGCATTTTTTACACCAGAAATTATTTTTACACAATTTAATTTATTATTTTTACTATATAATATTTAGACATAATTTTATATTAATGATTTGAGATTTGAAAGCTATAATTTACAGTAAATTAAAGAAATATTTAAAATGATTCAAAATTTGTTAACAGAATGTAATAGAGTTAGTTGTTTAATTACTTCTCATTTAAAAGCTCATTTTCTCTAGCACTTTATAAGGGAATGCAAAACGTTTTTTTTTCTCACGAACGTTTGCTCATCAAAATTGATCGGTATATAAATAAAGCAAAAGCTTACTTCCATTCTACTTTATCCCAGCGATTACACGAGTGCGGAATGAGATACGGTCGCAAATTTTTCGCCAGTGCACCAGTTTGCCCCAGAGTCTATTAATATCAATTAAAGATAACAGTCGGTAATTAACGTGATACACGCAAATGGTTTGCGCGCGCGGAACGACAAAAATGTCGCCGGCGATAAAACGTGCGCGTATAAAATTGATCGAAATCGAGAAATCGCGGCGCGGCATTTTTGCGCTCATTGCGTGCCATAATTTTGCATGCGTGGCGCCATATTTTCTGATTTGGATTTTGCGCCGCTAAAACGACGATTCACAACTGCGGCATAATTAGCTCATGCGCGCTTTCGCGGCCGACCACCTTTTAGATTGACAGTCGTGATATCGTGTGCACGATCCCCGGCCGCATTTTCAAAGGGATTTCCATTTACGTATAGCTCCCTTTTTCACTCGATAAGATTTTCTCCCGATAGATTTAACGGGACTTGTTTAATTACGAGCGAAAGCTAAGACTGATTGAGATTCTCTTCAACAATCCTTTTTCATCTCTTCAGCTCAACTTACTAAATCTATTAATATACGCGATCGAAATTGTACACTACTTTAACATTTTAATAATGTTTCGTGAATTACAGTAAAAAGAAATTTCACTTTGTTTTAGATTAGAACAGAAATTAAATGAATTGTTGGAAAACATATTTAGTTAATATTAACTAAATAATTCAACATTGCAAGGATAATATTTACATTGTAAAATTTTAAGAAGTATTAAAAAGTTTACTGCAATTGTGAAATGTTACAGTAAACGTTTTATCTATATCTCTTTTGTGATTAAGGAAATCTTATTTGATTGTTCCAAGAACAATCTTTTTTAATGATGAAAAAATTCTGCCTGATAACGATCAAATTATAACGACTATACGAGGAAATTTATAACATAATCAACGAATTTTTATTAAAGCAATTTCGAACGTATATTTTATATTAATAAGAAAAATAATGTACTGTTAATGCTAATTTCTGTTACTCATATATTGACTGTACATTAGTATCACAGATAAAACTGATAAAACTGATATAAAAATCAAAATGTTCCATTCTAATTACGAATCGAACGGTTTGTGTAATATCAAAAATGATCTCAGATCTCAGCTCGATCGGTGCCCATTCGTTACAGTTCGTAACCTAAGTCGAATGCCGTAAAAATAGCATACCTCTGTCAAGTTCTAAGTTAAATTTGCAATAACTTTAGTAATACGAAAATTGATAGTTAAGAATTTTGTTTAGAATCGCGTTTATTAGATATCAAATGCATGTGAGGACTGGTTTTAATATTGGAAGAGTGGAAGTATCAATTAAGTCGGGTCAGTGAATCGAATAAAGTCTGACGCGATTTTTCAATTGAGTAGAATGCTTTCTGTAATTCAAGGGCGCAGAAAAATGTTTCCACTCATCCTTGATATATAATTATCCGACGCCATAAATTCAACGTTCCGCAGGTGCTTTTCGAAACGCCATACGCAACATGAAACGGAAGTGTAAAATTATTTGAAATAATCCAGTTAAAATGTAATAAGTTGCATGCAGCGCGATGCCAATAGAACGATATCAGGTAACCAGTGCCGTGTTACGCGGGGCCCCTGCAGTGTCGCGGCGTTCCCACGCGGTGTGTTCCGAGACGGTCAGATTCTGCGAGCGCTCTACTTTGTAACCATTTTTTGACGTGTCTAACTGTCGTGTTACTTTAAGCGAAAGTACAAAGTGACGTATTACACGTCACATCGGTACAATCGCGTTTCCGCGATTCGATCGGGTTTGCGTGAATTAATACAAAAATGCATAATAAATATATACCGATGGCACCGATTTGCCATACGGAGAATTCAATTCAGACAAAAAAAGTGGCGCGCGAATTCTGCAAAACATTGTTTTGAATACGACGTAAATCATAATCCACTCTTTTCGTGCCATTTCACGTGCACTTATCACAGCTGATATATCACTATGTCAAACACTTGTTGCAATACCTAGTCTGGTATTTGAATACGTAATGTTGCATCATTCGTTTAGCGTGAATGTTATCTTACGCGAGAACATGTCGTTTTTGTTTTATCGGCGAAATTTTCATTACGAAACACCCGCAAATCGAGACTCTTTCTATCAAAACTAAAGGCAAAATTGTTCTCGCATTTTTGCTATTTATATATAATACATTGCTTTATATTTATTTTTTAGCATATTTTTGTGAAAAATGAAGCCATTGTACTTTTGCTTAATAAATAACATTATTTAAATTTTTTCAAGCTTACATGAAATTTATATATCAAACTGAATTTTATTGCTCTTTTGTACTTTTTCCTATCATCTTTTAACCTTATGAAATAGAAATGTGAAAACCTTTTTTTAATATATTTTATATTACCAACATGTATACATTTGTTTAAATGAATATTAAAAAAGATGAAAATGAAATATCAAATACAAAAGTCTGTGGTGCTCTTATACATAAAATATTTCATATTTAAATGCTGAAAGTAATATCCTTTACAATTCTACAATAATATACAATTTATCAGGCGCATTTACAATTTGTGAGTTTCACGGGTACATTTCATGTTTGGTTACCAAAAAGTTCTCGTCATAATCTCGTTGATAAGATGTCGTTAATCGGATCGGTTCATCTTCTCTTCATTCATTTTATCCCATCAAAGCGAACCCGAACTTATATCCAACGACAGTCGAACTACTTCTTCATTATTTGTATCGTTCGACGAGATCGAGCCAATGAGCGGCAAAGAGTTATATCTTTGCTCAATTATACCCGACTGTCACTTATCTGATACTTTTATTTACTCAATCAAAACGCATTACTGCCACGGCCGAAATGTTAATTAGAATTTTCGTGTATTCTCAACGCTTGTACCATTTGCGCGAGCTTTACCTTTATTTATGGTTTCATTTGGCCTTTTATTCAAAAATGCAAAACAGTATTTATGCCAAATTTGCATGCATCCACCAAATTTTCGTTTCATTTCTGTCACCTTTGAATGAAAAAATTATAGGCCATTATTTGATTAAATTATTATATTTTATTATTTGATTAAATAATTTTTTTATTTCATTTTAACATAACTTTTGGACTACATTAAGAAAAGGAAGATTTTATAAATACATTTTTTATTAAATATTTTACATTCTAAGTCAAACCTTTGATTGTCAAAAACAATTCAGTTTGATAAACAGGGCGAGTTTTCACGGTCGACATAGCTCAGAGCAGGTTGATAAATAGGATACGCTTGTCATGTAGTTGGCTGAGAGTGACGCTGGTTTACACCATCGAACACGTTCTTTCCTACGATAAATTCCAATGGAATGCAAAGTTTACAGTGCAACCGAAATTTCATCTTCTCCTAACAAGTACGATAAAAGCAAGTTTTTTGTCTAAAAGTCATTAAAATTAAATATATGATATTCTATGAAAATGATAATAGAAAATTATAATAAATGTTCCTCAAAAAATTAAAAAACATTTAATGATCATCATTTTCCAACTTAAAACCAATATAACTAACTATTTTACGAAAATAAAGACTTTTTGTATAATACTTCCTGTATTTTATTTCGAAAGAATAAATATCGTATGAAAATGGAGTGAGCAAAAACTAGTTTTTTCGTAAGTCGCATTAATGCAACGTTTAATTATTCGAAATACAAGGAGCTCAGTAGTCGACGCCAATTAACGATCTCATTACACATAGATCGTGTGTGTTTGTGAAACGATTTTATTCAAATTCATGTGCTAATTTTGATTCGAGTCGAGCTCTCCTTTTTGCGGCTCTTCTCAATGGCATTAGAAACCGGCAACGCCTTCGATTGGCTACTTCATTTAAATAAACACTAGCACAGTTAATCAAACAATTTTCTCACTGCAAGAGCGTCGGAGGTTTGCCTTTTGCCTCCAATGTACAATCTGGAATTGCACCCACGCTGTTTGCATAAGACTGCTGCATCGGTTACAAAGCCAACGGATCTGGCGTGTCCTAGGACTTTAACCGATTTACCGTGCAGCGAGAACGTGCCTCGTTGCATTGTCTAATTGGTAATTAAGCGCGGGTTTACGACTGCAAGTAACCAACGCTACCGACGCAGGTCAGACCATCGGCAAATCAGGTGTCCCATCCTACCAACTGCGCCAAAACACCATTTAATGAACAAACCACCACTTGTTCGCACTTTTTATTCAAAATACACCATTGCTACATGCAAATATAAATTTAAACTAATAGGAATGTTACATTGCAAATCATTTTTCATTTTCATAACTTTTATTAATATTAAATCAAGTTAGAGATAATTGAATTATAGATGGATTTTGATTTAGATAATTAACGAAATATTCACTTTTTTAAACATTATTTTCACTTTTTTGAATTTTGAGAATAAATTGTAATAAATAAAAATCTAAGTTGTTAACAGATATTTCTCATCATATTTGTCTTAAGTTAACCAATTGACTACAATTTTCCTTTTTTCAACTCAAAATATGAAAAAAAAATAACAATTTAATGCCAATATATACATCCATTTTAGTAACAACGTTACTTGTAAATAAAAGAAAGAGTATTAAATAAAAGAAAAGCAAAAATAAATCAGTTAAAAATATTCACGATATTGATCATACATTTGGATATATTAAGCGTATGTATTGAAGTTTAATCCTTTGTACTCATAGTTAATGTTATGTAATGATATTCTACTTAATATGTAAGACGACGAAAAACATAAACTTTAATGAAAATGAGGCTGAAAAATAACTGAATGTTGTAACAGATTCAACTTATGTTTTGCATTCACAGAGGGCTGTTATATTTGCGATTCTGCTATAAACATGTTGTTCACTCTTATACACATATACTTTGACTTGATGTTAAATCAAATACATAATTTAAATCAATCCAACTAATACCCATGCCAAAGTCATATTTTACGATTTCCAACGATAAAGTGAACAAAATATCTTCAAGTATAAGTTCGACACATTTCGTCGGCATGCTATATTAAACGTCTGGCATTCCATGAAAAAGCGTCGTACATCAACGTTGTGCATTGTGAAAGAGCGACGATAAATTCTAATAACACGATTATGTAAGCTGTTATTTATCGCGATCATTAATTAATTTAGAGTTCGAAAAGTGAACGAGCGAAATAACGTCGACTCTTAACACTTGTTTACACGCGCATTAACATGGCCACACAATCGTCGCGACGAATCGCAGCGTCGTTTCAACGGCGCATCGCGACTAATCGCTGATAACTGTAATTGCTGATTTATAAGCCGTTGTATGGCGTAGCGCGGCGTTTAATCACGACGTGAAATTATAATTAATGCCGAGTACAGAACGAGAGGGCATGTCTTATATATAAGGTGCTGCAGAATATCGTCCACTGGTGAGGCTCTGGTGTGTGGATGCAGTCAAAGAAAGAAAAGAAAAAAGAAAGCAAAAAGAGACGAGCATGAAGAAAAAAAAGCGGATAAAGAGAAAAGAAAAGATTCGCGAGCTGGCAATAACTCAACAATGCGCCTTGAAATTTCAGTGCGTCGCGCGATAGACGGCTCAGCCAACTGCTAATTATTCGTTGTCATAAAGTATCAATGTCGACACGAATCTCTGTTTTTGCTTTCGTTTAAATGCGAATGTCCCGCTTGATTTAAATTGTGTTTAAACGTACACTTAAATCAGATTAACAAGTGTGTGCGTGTGAGGGATGTGTGTATGCGCTTGTTCTTCAGATATGCGCAATGAAATATGTGGAAACCAGGTCTAAAAGTAACATTTAAATTCATACATATTAAGTTCTAAGAATATTTTATATTGAATGCCAATTCTTATCGAACATTGTTTGCTTTTTATTGTATAACGATAGATTAAATTAGCGCATGCGTCATCAAACATTACTTTAATTTATGTTCAACAATTTCAATAGTTTATTTTATTTTCATTGGCTGTTAATGCTGTATATGGTAGGCAGTTTAATTGAAAGATAAAACACTAACTAATGTTTTCTTTTTTTTCTTCCAAAGAAGAGTATTTAATTCAATCTAAATTACCGTCTCTACAAAAAATATACTAACATCAGACTTTATATATACTTAACTTAATTAAACTTATTTAAAATTAAACATTCTAAGCGAAATTCTATTTAGTTGAAATCGTATAAAAAATACGAAAAAATATCTTGCAGTGTATTCACATTAGTTGCATTCATATAAATTACTTAGCTGTTTATGCGGTTGGTTAGAGGCAACGTGGTATAGAAATCCTTTTAATTTACAAAAATTTATGTCCAAATAACTGAGCGGATAAATAAATGATCGAAGCACTTAAAGAATGATAGGCACGATTTCGTTTTCAGTTTCGGAATATCTGCGCGGTTGTAAAGTATTCTAAACGTTCGTACAAACGAACGATTTAGGGTCCGAGGAGACGAAAGGAGGGTCAGGCTTTTATCATGGCCGGTGTTCGTAACACAGAAACCTCCGGTCCGTATTAATTTATGCGTTGCAACAATGTCGGAACGTAGGAGCCCCGACTTCAAGGAATCAAGTGTATGTATGGTGAAGAAGAGCGCCTTGTAAGTCCATGTTTAAGGTCAACGATAATTCAGCCGGGGATACCGACGAAACTTAAGGGAGCCGTAAACGAAAAGAGTCCGCTTAAAACCTATTCCATGCGTAGTAAGTCCTTTTTTTCTCGCTCTCTTCTTCATTACCATCATCGCTCGTTCATTAATGTTCAAACAGTTTGTGGCAGATGCGCCAAAATTTGGCGCATTTGCCAGAACACAGTCTCTCTGAAACTTAATTTACAGCCTAGATGGGTGACTTTGTGGAAAAGTGTGGCGCATGAATGATTTGTGTGTTAAAAAAGAATTAAATAAAAACAACACGCACACAAAAGGACGAGTTAACGCGAAAGAAGTTTTGATTCAATTTGTCAACGCTGCTGCCTGCTTTCGTTACATGAACCGGATTCTGGTCGAGCGCACGGGTTGCCACAAGCAAAACACAACTTGGCCACTCGCATTGGCACGCTCGTGCGATTATCGTTGTCCCATACTTTTCTTTCACTCCATTCATGTTTCTGTAATGTTTTCTGGAAGATCGCGTGAAATTACTTTTTACTCGAAACTTCCTTGAATTTAAACGGACACAAAGTACAAAAGGCATTAACTGAGTTGAATTCGATTTTCGATTCCGTCAGTTTTAACATTACCAAATAAAAAGAACAAAATTACCTAATGAAGTTTTGTATATACGAATCAGATTTTGTATGATAGTCCGAATATTATTGAAAACTATAGATTGGTATTTTAAAGCTTTCGCAGAGCTCAGCTAAAATGTTTCAGGTTTCTTTAACGTTGATTTTTTTGTGTTCCATCCATTGAAATGTCATTACTACACACGCATTGGTGAGAACGAAGAGGAGAAAAATGGTAACTGAGCGTGTATTTGGGCGAGTAGCGACGAGGGCCACGACCGGCAAAGACGCCGCCTCGTGGCAGGCATTGAAATGATTAAATAAATTAGTTACTCGACAAAGAAGAAGCAGCCACGATGACTAGCTGGGATCCGTATGAGGGTAATCCCCGGTTGAATTCTTTCTAATTATGCACGCTTTGGTGCAGCGCTTAGCACTCGAAAAAGCAAAAGGATCAGCCAAATGAGAGGAAACGAACGATGAGTTTGAAACGGCAATCGAAAACGACCAACGCGATCATCACTCAAAGCATTTGAGTATTTGCTCAACAGTTGTTGGTAGCACTGTCTGTTTAAATTTTTTTTCTTTTTTTCAATAAAATCCGTTGTTGTAGAAGAAACAAAAAACAAGAATTTATGACACTATTAATATAACAGAACCATACGAAAGTTTCAATTAAAATGACCATATGGCCAAGAAATGGTAATTGGTATCCCGAATACCAGCTGTTATTTGGCAAGCAGGTCAATAAAATAGATCAAGTGTAGATCAGGTTTCCCAGTTTTTCGCAAGACGATTTATTGGTGGCAACACTGCGCTTGGATATCCCAGTTTTAACCTAATATAAATCATCCTTTGTTTCATTGAAGTCTCATTACGAAACGCAGCGTACAGTACGTTTATTCGTATCAGTATCTAACGGGTACAATCAAATTCTCACGAGGAACACGAGAATCTAAGGCGAGGTACTGCGGATGGATCAACGAAGATCCACTCGCTCGATTCGTGTCTATCTTCGCTGCAGATAACACGACCTTTTGTTATTGATCCGCAATTAAGTTGTCGACGTTTAAAAGCTGCGATTCAAGGATTCGAATTTATTAGTTATTTTATACTAAGGAGGTAACTCTTATCTTCTTGCAGCCTGTAATGCTCTATCACGATGCGTGAAATACGTTCTCCAAACAGATGAATAAACTAGCGAATTTCCCCTCGGTTGAGAAGTTCACGTCTTTTTTTCTTATTTATCTTGGTTGGTTGGTTAGTTGGTTAGTTTGTTGGTGCTTGGATGGCACGGTCTGTTCGTAGCGGTCAAATGTCGTGATGAGCGCACGTTTGACCCAGCCACTGATCGAACAGAGAGTCTCGCAGCAGGCATTGTGCCGCACGATGTCTGCTCGATAATTCTATTAAGAGAGCTGTCTCAATAATAGGCAATCGGCGGCCGATCTTCCACAAGATAGTGTCAGACATGCCCCTGAATGTGAGAATAAAGGATGTCTGTTTTGATGCGTTGCCGTATCGATTAATTGAACTCTCTCTGTTGCTCTTTTATGTCAATAAGGTGAGAAATCGCTCGAATTCCTTCGACGCATTGAAACAAAAAGTCCAAACTTTTTTTCTTTATTTTTTATTCTACAGATAAATTAAAATGAGCCGGCTATTTTTTTATGGCTAGGAAAAAACAATCCATCATGCTGACATTGGATGAAAATATTAATGAGTTTCTTTGTACTTACACGTACGATGACGCGTAAAAATGAAAAATCCGGATAAACAAATTTAAACTGTGATTATTTCATGGAAAACATAATTTTCCGCAGTTTTCTTTTGTTGCTTTTGCAAAATTAGTTTTTCTTTAGTTGAATAACGTTTAAGGAAGACGACAGTATGAAACTGCCAGGATGGTAGTTTCAATGCTGCGTCAGATCATTTTAAAAGACTCATCGCACTCTCACGTGGGGCAACATAATGAAGCAACATGACTTGCGGTTTGTTGTACGATGCTGTTGCTTTATTGAAAACAGTGTCCCACGTCCACGCATACTAGAGACTGTTCATCCCGATTAGAGACCTGCGAACCTTGTTACCAACATTTCAAGCTATAAAAATTACTCGATTTACGTTCATTGATTCAATTACAACAATTAATTAACAGAACGTTTTTGTTACATAAGCTACAAAGTCCATTTGCTTTCGTACCTCGTTAAGTAATTAAGGTCATTCATTTTCGATACGTGCACTTGTGGCAATGTACCAATTTTCATGCATCATTTGCATATAAAGTGGATCAACTAAACAGATTCTTTTTATCCAACTAACAGTTAAAATACCTTTTTTTCATCTCTTTGTAAATAAACCTTTTAGTTTTGATAAATAAATGTAAATTAATATTTAACACAACATTTTCTATTTTCTGTTGCAGGTAACGTTACAACAGTGGATAAACATGTTCAGTTTCAATTAGTGACGGAATTTGTTTTACAAAGATAAGTACCAAAACAAAATGCAAAGCTTGGTAGACATTTTCTCATCAGCTTATGTATATGGTCGTAGGATTTTTATTTCATCTCAACTCAAAGTCAAAGTTAATCGTAGATATCGCAAGCTGAGGTTAACCAACTTTGCGATTGAGTTTTGAAATGAAAGTAGGAAAAAGAATTAACGAGTCGTGGTTACTTGATTTTCGTTCTCTTTGGTCAGAAACTATGAAGACAAACGGTTAATTGGGAGACAACCCCGGTGGCCTACACAAATTGTAATTTCCTCTCACGTTACTTCTGCAGACTTGGTTTATAGTTGAACCGGACATGGTGATTATACGGGAAGAGGCAAAAACGACTTGGCTTGTTTTAAAGAAATTTAGGATGGCTGCAAAGAATACGATTGAGATCGTTAGCACGTTAACTTAACAATGCGCATAATTTGTGACGCAAACGAGGCTACGAAAATTCGACGAAATTTTATTCGTTTACTGTCTCAACTCTTATCGCAATAAAACGGTCCATACGACTCGTTTCGTACAAGATACAAAGTCAAATTACGCTTCTTAACACACTTTCTAACTATTGACTACAATTTTATTGCACTTTATAGCTGCTTGCACCATTCGGGCATGTGATTTTTTTATGATCACGTCAGAATTCCATAAAAGTTAAACTTCAGTGAGTATACAATTTAAATACACTCCTTTCACAAAAATCATCTGATATCATATATTTTCTGGTGTACCGTAATTGCAGTTACTCTTTCTTCTTCTTCTCTCTCTCTCTCTCTCTCTCTCTTTCTCTCTTTCTCTTT
>JABFPJ010000441.1:0-41723 GCA_022817425.1 Gryon sp. ZL-2020 | reverse complement strand
TTTTTTTTTTTTTTTTTTTTTTTTTTCATTAAAATCATCCAACATTGACTGAGGAATGACTGAATTTGCCTATGCAATGACCGACATTACCTAATTTCGGTCATTGTCTGTAACATATATATATATCGATGTTTTAAATGATGGCAATGAGAACATGCATTATTACATCGCCTTAGTGGCGATGCTTTGCCATTAAACGTTTGTTTTGCTGTGCATTTCTTGGCTCGCTCGAGACAGGAATTTGCCCCGTTACCGCACTGCGTAATATTGGCAACGTCGGCCGCAAACATCAAGCGCTGCGATCGTTCTCCACGAAGTCATTGGAAAGTGGCAATGTGATTCCTCGTGCGTGCAACCGTATTCGCAGATCATTGACTTCAGACTAGCTAAATTAATGCCGAATCATGCTAACACTAATCGCTGTTAACGTACACTTCGCGTTAGATCATGTTTACGTGATCACATTTTTTATGAACGATTTTTTTAGGAAGCCGAATGAAATATAAAATGTGTAGTATGCAAATAGTTTGAAACAAAGTTTCATGGAAATGAAAATGAATAGAAGGAACAAAAGGTATGAAAAATGTTTTTTGATGAGAGGATTTCCAATTTTTGCAAGAACTATTATTTTAAGGATATTTTTTAATAATAATAATGGGATTTTAGTGGTTTTAATTTTTAATATACGAAAAATGGCAGACAATTATTACTTCTATTAAATATTGGTGAATTTGAAACTATAGTCATACTGAAATGATATTTTGAGTTGTTAGAATATTGGTTTCAAAACCAATATTTGATTTGAAATTCAAATTTTGAATAAATAAATAAAAAGCCTTTACTTTAAATTTATTCATGTAACGGTGTTAGACAAAAATCTGCATTTCTTTGATGTTTTTCAGTAAGTCACCGCTATTTCGAAACAATCAATTTTTTCATCCAAGTTAGTATTTATCAAATACACATAATATTTTAAGTCAATATTGTAATAGCTTATTGTCAACAGACACAATCATCTTCTGATGTTGACTTCAAGATGTGTTATTTTAAAAGATTTACAGACGTATGTAAATCTTTTCATTTATTGATATAAATTCCAGTTTCACTTGGAATATATAAGCAGCATATCCAGTGCATCTGACATTAAATAATCATAAAATCAAGAAATTCATAAATATTTGGTTTGTTAATTACAGTCTTCTAAGCGGATAATGAATTAGAAAGGATAAACTACTGATTAGGGTACATTTGTTTTTGCACATAGCTGCATATTTATGAAAGGGGTATATCAAGGCCAGAATTGGAGCGCAACCTTTGTAAAAAATGTAACCCATTTACATTGAATGTAAATACGTATTTGGAATTCTGACTATGAAAAAGATACTCTGAAATATTAGTCGGAGTAAAAATCATAGAACTATATAAATACGGTAACACTGAAATATTATCAATGTTTTAAAATACTTTTTTCAGACGCAAAATTAATTGCTCAGAGTAAGTGATATGAACGACTAATAAATAATGTTCCAAGTAGATAAGAAAGAGAGGTAAAAACAGATGCAAGAAAAAAATATTTAAAATGTTCTTACCTTTTGCCATTCGGTATGCATTTTTGCAGCTCTTTGAAAACTTATCTCAACTTAAAATTGGCTTCATGATGAATAATGATTTTCGTTGATGCTCAGTCTGTAACAAAAAACGATCTATGTTAAATACATAAAAATTAAGACAAATATTTCATCAACTTATAGAAATGTAATATATGAATAATTAAGAAGCAAGATAAATGGAATAATCTTTATGATTAGAAATATGCAAGAAAATGTATATATGCAATTATGATAATGTACAACATATTTGAATTAATTTAATCATCACTGTTTTTATAAATAAAATATCAAATATAATATAGATATAATATATTTATTTCATTTATGCAAAAGATATTAATATATTGTTAAAAAATAAAAAGCAACGCATAAATATATTTTATGATATTTGTTTTAGGTTAACCGTACTTGAGACAGAACAATATTATCAGTAACAAAGTCCCCATATAAGAATAAGTAAAAATATACGTGACTTGACA
This sequence comes from Gryon sp. ZL-2020, assembly GCA_022817425.1. Taxonomy (NCBI): domain Eukaryota; kingdom Metazoa; phylum Arthropoda; class Insecta; order Hymenoptera; family Scelionidae; genus Gryon; species Gryon sp. ZL-2020. The sequence continues at coordinate 39,634 of JABFPJ010000441.1, read as the reverse complement.
TAATGAGTACTCTGTTTAAAATCCTACTGGTGATATAAACTTGAAAAACGGAAGCACTTTGTCTTAAGTATAATCATTGTTACTTCCGGTATTTAACGGTATTGTATTGCTGACAAGTATATGTTCTATTCCATAGCTAAAGTCTCCGATATTTCATTATCTAATAAATTAGAAATTAAATTTACTACTTCTCTTTTTCTGTACCTTTTTCAATCAATTAATTGTGTATATCATCATGTTTAAACAATTGTTCATAATACAACATTATTATCATAATATTTCATACGTTTAACTATTTTATTGACTTAAAAGATCAATTACAATTTTTTTATATATGACCGCTACTGCCAAGAAAATGTTATATAATTTTGCAGTGAATTTCCGCAGCGTTATTTAAATTGCTTCTTTTACCGTAAAGAATAAAACTTATTACTTTAATTTGAGAAGTAATAAAGTTTGTCATTGAATTCTTCATGTCAATCAAATTGGAATGTGAGTTTCACAACACGTATAAGTTTTACTTATAAACTCTGCGATATAAAATGCCGGAAAAGTAGCACCATTCGAACGAGGTTAATGCTTTGTGAGTTCTTGTGACAGTTCGAAGGGATCTCAAAGAGGTATCCACTAACAAAGTTAACTCACCACAAAAAAATAACACAATGTATCTCCCTCCTGTGTCTTACCCGCAAAACATGATACTAATTTATGAGAAAAACTTTGTCAGAATTCCGAATAGAAAATAGAAAATACAAAAATTGTTACTTTTTCACGGTTTATAATGCTCTTTTTACAAATGTTGAATTTTCAAATTTATATAATGTATTTTAATTTATGCAAATATTGTTACAATTTCTTATGGTATGTTATATTTTAGTCGTAAAAAGGATTCTTTTTTTTATTTTGAAGGAGGCATTTTCGTTACGACGCGTGACAAAAAGTTCATGAAAGAAACCTTATGATATGCAATTTAAAAATTCTGATGCTTGTTTTACGTCGATATATTTAATACGATCCCCGTATTAAAGAGAAAATATCTTTTCATAATTTACGAAATAAGCTTTAACGGAATGATCGTCTACAGTGTTTTCTTTCGCTTGCAAACGCCAATGTGAGTCAGTTATAAATTACTTTGTGTTAACTCATCTCGACGCGCCCTTCAACTCTAAAAACATGAGATGAGGTGGTCGGAGAGAAAACATGCATGATTTATTTTTTTTCTCTCTCTTTCTGTCTCTCAGAAACGAATGTGTAACATTACAACAGTGTAATTACAGCGAAGTCTAATAAGCGACATAAATAATGTTTCGATACTCTGAATAGTAAAATGTAAAATTATTTTCTTATCCGATTTTTAAGTTTAAAAAATATTTTCCCAAAGAAAAGTTCAAGAATTTTTATATTTTAATCAAAACAAAAACTGTATGAAATGCGTAAAAAAGATTCGATTACTTAACTGAAAGTTAAAATATTTCGTAGAAAAACGTACAAATTCCATTGATAATTTCAAATGGAATTTTACTAATTTATATTTTTTTTTATAATGACTTGTAATGAATGGATCGGTGGTTTTAATAGAACAAATTAAGAGAATGTGAGAACAAGTTATGCATATATTCGTTGTAAACATGATTTTTCCTCAGGCCTTTAAATCCAGTTATTTGAATACACTTGTTTCGTTGTTTGTCAATGATTAATCAATTTTGGTATTCTTTACAAAAAGTAGAACATTATGTATGAAAAACTAGAAAAATCAATTCATTCACTCCGCTATTAACTTTCACTATGACAACTATGTCTAAAACATATCATTCATTATTAAAAAATAATTACAGGGCTATTTTTAATACACTTTTTTCTCCATATTCAACAAAAATTTAACTTAAAAATTCTCTCTTACACTTTAACAATCACTAATAAATACTTTAACGTCAAACATTGCCTGTATCTCTCTTTAAAAAAATTAGAATAAGCCCTAACAGCAAAATTTCACATCATCAATATTTATTATTTTCTAGTAATGAAACCAAACTCTGAGCTAATGTCCCAGCCATTAATATAACGTTTAACATGACGTACAGTCATTACAATCCAAGAACAGAGAGTTATTTATTCTAAGAACTATCAATTGTACAATGAATATTAACCTATTGGCCAAAGCATCCAAAACTTTCCCTCTCAATTAGATTCAAAAAGTCATTAAACTAATTTTCTCCGCGCAATGAAATCAGCACATTGTCGCGCGCGAACAATAGTTTCGTATAAGCTATTACGAAAGGTCTAACTGTTGATTTTTTAATGCGCTCTCGATGATTACATCAAACTTAAATACAACTTTCTTGCTCAGCTTGGCGAAGCATTATGCTTTCGGTCTTGTCGAGCTTGTCGTTATGATGCATTGTCATTATCGATCGCGTGAATAATTGATCCTCGCGCGAGTAAAAGTGCACGTGTCCTTGTCACACTCACGCATAACGCATAGATTTCATAATGGCTGATTGCTAGACCGGTTAGTCACCCAATCCGTGTGCCGAGGGTGGGTAGGCGTTAGTTATGGGATGCAGTTTTCTTTCTGAGGCTGCTGAAACGAGTCACAAAACAATGCCTCGTCGTCGTTTTGATTGTTCATTGTCCCAATATGACGATTCTTTTTCGCGCTTTCGCATTTTTCAATATACCAACAAATATAATTTCTCTTTCATTATGTAAGCATTCTTATATACACACATACGAAAAAAAAAGAGACGCAAGGAATTATAAAACAAAACAAAAAGCAGCAGGAAGTTATGCAACTTATAGGTCATTTTTAATCATGCTTTTTTAATTGCACTTGACTCTTGCGCAATATCGCGCAGAGTAATTGAAATATTACTGCAATTATAGGCTCAGGACGCGCACATTAATATCACTAATTCCACGCGGTAAATCCCCATAATCGATACCCTTGAAGATCACTGTAATGACTCGACGCAATTATCGCATTCCGAGGCCCCTGACGTTGTGGGAATTATCTTCGATGTCGAAACTACGAGGAAGAGCTAAAGCCGCCCGCTTTGCCATGAAAAACACGTGAAATTGTGCGCGCGGAGATTAGAGGGCTTTTATGATTGAAATAAGATCGTCTTAAACTGACGTGATCGTAAATTCAGGGTAATTTAGCATTAACAGTATATTATGTAGAAATTGTGGTGAATAAAATTGCTTTTTCTGCCAAAGAGAAATTGCATTTGACTTTTTAGTGGATAGACTTGATAGTTTGATAAAATGCACTCATTGTTCAATAAATGATCTTTTTCTTCAGAACTTTTGGATTAATAATTTTTACTTCTTTTGAATTTTATGTGAATGTTTAGCAACAGTTTAAAAATATAACTGCAAAAAGAAAGTTTTATTTTAATTACATATTTAAAATAAATACTATGTATTTTTATTTGATCATAAAAATGAAGAAAACGATTTAAAGCAGTATTTCAAAAGTTAAGCATAAGCTCGTAGTTAAAATGTAGTAAAGAGTTTTATACTTTTCATAAAAGCAGAAAAAAATGACTTACAATGAGAGTCAAAAAATCTTTTGACAAAAACGAAAATTAGACTCGAATTGTCTGATTACTTTAGTCAAATCAGTCTTAGAACTTCTTTTTTTCTTAATCTGATCAAGATAACGTTTCTTCTATTTACAACGTCGTTCCAAGATTTCTATTGTAGCACTTTTTACTTCAGACGAAAAATATCGACAAAGTAGCATTGTACTCCATTAAAACAGTTATTCATTATTCATCACTTCAAATAACAACATTGCAAATGAACTTTACTAACAAATCTACAATTAATTTTTACTTTCCATCAGTAACAGCATACATTAGCATCATTTTCATTTTACACATTCAGTTTCCTATGTGTTTATTTACATTAACATATAGAGCAAACATTAAATACCCGGCGTATAAAATTGCATAATAAAGCAGACAATCTAAAGAAGTATTAAGAAAATGAATGATAAAAATAAAAAAAAAGTCTGAGGGGGGAAAAAAGGAAGCAAAAACTTAACTAATTATTAAATTCACGCAAAGGGAGCACTGTTTTGAACCTGGCAGTTCACCTTACGCAATCCCCTTATTCTTCTATCTTTTCTTTCCGTATAAAAAGATAAAAGCTCAGTACTTGAAAAGATGGGAAAAAGATCGCATGCACAGCACGTCAACGGAACGAATCAATTATGTGTAATTAATTTAAAGTAGTACGACAAGGGAGTAACCTTCGTAGAATTACGTTCGTTTTACTTGTTTATGCAAATCTCGTTCTCCCGTTTCTGCGATTCTCGTACAAAAACTTATTCGTTTCTTTTTTTGTTCGTACATCAGTGACTGATATCGACAGATTCCACAAGTTTACCGAACAATCGCAATGTTCGCTCTACTACGTAAATGAAACAACATTTGCCTGCAGCATTCCGTTCAAGCTCGAGCACACAAATCATCGAACCGTCAATGACAATTTCTTAGCTCGAACGTTCCACGAAGCCGGGAAAACCACAGCCGCTTCAGGTTGTGGTATTGCTGAAGAATGACTGAGTAAGACGACGAAATGCGCATTACGCGCGTCGTCGGCATTCATTTGCGTACGCAAATATAAACTGCGCGAGCAAAAAAGAAAGCGTTTAATAAATAGGTCTGGCTTATTGAAATCTTCGTTATTACTACAAAATAATTTGTCAGCTTATACTTTCAATGTACGCGGTCTTGGTACTTTCGAAATGGTATACTGATATGAATCCCCGCATGGAATGCATATAACGGTTATATACGGCAAAAGACGTATCCTCCGGGGTCTGTCGGCGTATGTACCATCGCTACGAAACCTTCAAGACCGTTACCCAATGAGGCTTATGAATAAATTGTAGCAACTACTTTTTCTTCCACTTTTCCTTTATTAGTTTGTAATCTGATGATTTGATTATTGTCATTTGAAATCATAACATTATTTATTAATGTTCAGACAATCTTACAAGATAATTTTGATTGAATAAGGAAAATTATACCTAGAATACTATATTCAGACAAATAAACTATATATATATTTTGAAAATATCGAAATGACAAAAAGATATTGTAACTGAAACATCGTAACATAACCCAATACAGATGCTTGAATGTCACATAATATTTGCATACCAAAGAGACATCAATTTCGTCTCACGCGCAAACCAACGTGACTGATGACATTTAAATTCGGCGACATTGAACCGCAATGAACAATGTTCATACCGAAGGTGGTATTTATTAACACCGCGAGATAAATGCTTCGCTAATTGTGTTACATGACTCAAGCCAAAGCAATGTTGATTATTCCTCAGGATGTTGAATGATTGAGCGTGTGCAAAATATCGCGATGATTTAATATTTATTATCGTTACGTATAATAGGATCATTTCTCACTGATTGTGTGTTTGATTTATCGACAGCAATCAATGCATTTTTAATTATATTTTACATGCATTGAAATAAACAAGCATGAAGCTTATATATGAAATATATGTTTATATACTTCGTCGTCATTCATTCAACGGGTCTCCGGCCGAAATATTCATTCACAGGTGGAGAAAAAAAAGTGTGTCACGTCTTTTTGAGGAAGCCGGCAATTTATTTAAGGATTATGGAAATGTCAAATAGAATGGATAATATGTGAACTTTATTCGGTATCTTGTGTGTGATTAATTATGAGAAATCGTGTAAAGTACAAAATTTTTTATACGGGTTTTAATGTCTTAAAACTTTAATTTGGATCCTCAATTAACTCTGAATATCAGCATACTTTTCTTTAGATTATACATTTAGATTGAAACATCTTTTATAAAATACGACGTTAAATCTGACGTTGGGATCTGACTATCTCACGTATCGTCGAAGATTATTTGTTTGAGTCTGACAAATCATTTTTTATGACAAAAAGAATACAGATAAACTCAATGCAATTGCATTTATGTTTAACTTTATTCATACAATTTACGCGACGAAGTTAAAAATTTAAGTCAAATTTAGATTAGCCATTAATTTGAATTAACGAGAAATCTGATAACAGAATATACAGTAGTGTCTCACAAAAATATTTTACTGCAATAATTAGGAAAAGGAGAGCTTTACTGTGTTGTGTTTTGAGGTCATTTTATGGGGAAACTTGTTTCGGTTGAATTTGATCTTAAGTTCGATATCGGAACATAATTATTACTTCCGATAAAAAAAACTTAATCATAAAAGTTTTGATTTATTATTAACAATATTCTCTATTAAAAGAAAAGTAATAAAAGTGATAATGAGTTTCTTTGCAAAGATAGATGTACAATTCAAGAGAATAATATATCTTTAACAAAAGTCCTTCGAATAATTGAAAAGAATGAAATCGATACAATTTTCTTAAAGACACTAAAAATGCTATGCATTTATTATCTGACTGTCAATCTCTGATGGATAAATATTCTTTTGGTTTTCTATATAGATTTCAACCCTATCGACGTGAGAAAATCTAGAAATATATTTTTACAAATTGCTTATAGTTACACACATATAATTATTACAAACACTGTACATAGTTTTCTATTAATAAAAGACAGGAGGAAAACATTTATATATTTCAATAATTTAAATATTTATCTTTAAAGTACGTTTTTCAGTCAAGGAAACAATTTAAATTCACAGAGAAAACATGCGTATATGCATCCATTTACGGGAATTAATTGTATTGTTTGTTTTATAAATGTTATTATCGTATTTGTCTAATTACGTTGTTGATTTTCATACCAAAGTGTTTTTCTGATACTTATGTTACATTCGAAGTTATTTATTTTATAGACAAATTTATACTCAAGACAATAACCAAAAGTTGCAATATATAAAACAACATTACTATAAATATAATTGTATTTTATCATATACATGAAAGTGTATTGTTGTTTTACTTAAGTAATAAATATTATTTTGAAAAATTAAGATATATAAATGGCGATATATATAATCATAATGTATCCTTAAAGTTTTTATTAAAAAGTACATATATATAGAGAAAATACATATCTCTTATGTCTTATATAAAATCTTCGACGGGTGCAGTTGTTTTTACTGCAAATAATGCTTTCATTCTTGTATTAGAATGCGAAATTGTGATCTAAATAGCTGGAATTCACATACGATAAACAATTCAGGCAATAGAATTACTTTGAATTATTTGATCTCCTAATCACGAATGAATGTTTATAACATTACTCTAAATTAAAGAAACAAATGTATCCAAAAAATATAACCTAATTATTTAGTTAAGTCTAAATGATTGAATTTACATATTATGAACATTTGAAATGATGTTAATTAATCAGTACATAAAAACGTAATAATCATTAAAGAGCTTCCTATAAATGGACAGACACATTTATTTACAATGTTTTAAATGAAACTAACATTGCGAACATGGTAATTTTATAGTTTCATAAAAACACTTTCGTAAAATGCAATCATATTATGTTGACAGTCATTTGTATTTCCATCTGAGAAGCAACGAGGTCGAGAGCTGCGGAGATTTCAATGCTCGCATGAAAACGATCATTCTATCACACGTTCGAGTTTCACAGATGCTTTTTTTGCATTAAATTATTGTTAATAGATATGAACAAAAAAAGATAACAACCCTGAAACACATTTCTATCTTTCTGTACTTTACGAAAAAAAAAAACCTTATCATTAAAAAAAGATAATTATTTGTAATTATTTCAAAAAAGGTTTGGCAACATTTGCCGATTTTCATTGCTCAAAACAACAATGCTATTCGCTAACAAGCTTAAATGTTTCTTATTATAAACGTGCAAAGGTTTTCACTTCAATACAAATAATAGCGCAACTTGCGTATTTGTAAAAGGTGCAATGATAGAAAGCAAAATGAAAAATAGTGTCTACAATATGTCTTTTGTCATTGCTTTTACGGTGAATGTGAATTTCACAATGACTTTATGAGGAAGTACACACCGTGAACGAGAGAGTAATGATTCCTTTACATTGTCATCGCTTTCAGTGATATAATTAATTCCATCTTACGTTACTTTCAATTAAAATTGTCTAACGAGTATTAAATTTTCAACTCGAAATTTTGCGACTTAACAATGATTAAAACAAACTAACAATAAATTAGAAACGAGGAAATTTTTGCACCAAACAACCCTATTAAACTGACTTTTGTTTGTCTTACTTGCATTATACAATACACTGCAAAAAATTGCGATTTTTTTACACTGTTAAAATGCTTCGAAGTTGTAATGTAGAAACTGAATTCTAATTAAGACAATTAAATAATTAAACTATTGTTTAATCACTGTTAAATTTTTGCAACTTAAGCCAATATTTTTTCTGAGTATCTGTGATTAATTCCACTGGCATTTAAGCCATAAAAAAAGAAACTACATGCCGTGAAAGATTTAATAGCAATACAAATTTTAAAGCGTGTCACTCAAATAGTGTATACAAATGATGTACAATTTACTAGTATCACATTATGCTGTAGTATTTAATTTCCTCGGCGAAATTATTAACAAAATTGAAATCATCTTTTTTTGCATCTTTGTTACAAACACCCATTAGTATTCTAATTACAGAAACGTATTATTCTCAACGAAACTAATTTTGTGATTTCATATAAACATAAGACACCTCGATCTATAAAACTTTATATACAAATGGTTTTCATGGCAGTTTATGTAATTGCCTCACTTGAGACATTGGTTCACGTGGTGTTGCCATAAATGAATAGATAAAGACGCGATGAGCACAGACCCACAGATGCGACGCTTAATAGTACACACGAAAGTGAAGATAACTGACTAACCGTTGCTAGCAGATCTGCACGTGCGTAATTCATTGCCCTTGCATACTTTCACCGTAATACCGCACACGGTGTATAAGACGATTAAATATACAGCCTCCTCAATGAAGTGAGACGAAAAATCCGTATTTCGTCGTTTGCAATTTATCCCACAGAACCATCCTGTTTTCGCGACTGTAAAAAATGAAGAAAGAAAGAACAAGTTAACCCAAACACATTGAAGCTTTGCCATTTATCCGTGATATAATTATCATAACATATCACTGCAAGGCAAACGTGCGAAATTACAAACTTTGTAATTGATCGAATTATGAAATCATGTAGGCACTTTACAAGCCTGTACACCATTTTTTAATTCAACTGGATAATGTGTTGGAAATGAATATTGCTGCGGTCTCTTCGTAATCATCCAATTGTCAAATCAATTTGACATTTTATTCCACTGCAAACAATCGACGAATACGATTCTTTGTTATATATGTATATATACGATATTGATTTTAACCATTGGAAACTTGTTAAGCAATGTGACACTAAGAATCTCGGTGGAATCTACGTAGATTAGAATCGACATAGGCAGTAAAAGGATCCTCCGTAATGGAATCTCGTATTGCGACACGGTCGCAGGAACGCGCGAGATTTGCGCCATTCATGCGAGACGATGCTGCAGAGCGAGAGATGAAAAAGAAGAAGCTGGTTAGATAATTCCGCGGGTATAAAGTGAACATAAGAAGAGTCACGTAATTGTTCTAGTCAACTTTGGTAATAGACAACTAAACAACGGTGACAGAGATAACCGTAAATGTATGATTTTTTTCTTTTTTCGATGGTTGAGGTCATTTTTTTGTCTTTCTTTATTTCTTTTCTTTACAAGTCGCGAGATAGTATCGAAACGAGAGCAATTGGAGAACGCTTTAAACTCCTAGACCGAAGAACATCAGACGTAAGATAACGAGGGCATAAATTATTTTCACTTGACCTCAAGAAGCTTTGGCGCCAATCCCTCGTGAAATTACGATCGTTTACATGATACTGATTTGAACATTCATGGAATTCATTAAGTAAGGTTTTGTCGGAAATGCTGATGTTAGGCCAGAGGCACCTGTTACCGTGGACTAACCAAAAGGTCGGACACATCGAAAATTAGTTTTCACCGAATGTTACTGATTTCTTTTCTTGCCGATTACAAATTTCGTTCGTGTTATTCTCGTTAATAATGAATAAATTAACTAGTCATGTGTAATGTTAAAGTGTTAGTTACAATGTGACATAAACTGCGGGACTTTATAATAAATATGATAAAATAGTACAAATGAGTACCTTTAATAATAAAATAAAATATTATTCAAGCAATAAGAAAGTTTTTGAGGTCATAAACTGTAATATAAGTATATGTTTTATATAAATAATAAACTTGACTAATTATATTATTTATAAAATAATTTTATCTAATATTACTTTCAGTATAATAAAAAAGTTCATAATTATAGTATCAATTGTCAAATTTCAAAACATAAAATATATCTAAATCAATGTTAATGTTAAAATTGAAAATATTAATCTGATCTAAAAGCTTTTTCTTGAGATCTTATAGGAGAACTTTGAATCGAGCTTCAGATTACTATACAATCTTTAAGACGTACATCACATTAGAATCAACAATAAATTTCTTCGTGGAAAAGGTTTGAAATGAAATATCAAACTCGATATATAATTACATTATACATGCAGCGGTTCCATTTGAAACCGGCCTAGACAGCTATTCTCGCTTCTTGTCTGAGAAAGCTGTTGAAACAGCAAATTTCGTAAAAGACATTTCTCTCTTACCTCGTCGATAGCCTGGTATCCAATCTAGATGCCTGCAACTGTTTGTCAATCTGGCGAACAATTGGTAGCCGGTGTCCAGAACGGCGCCACACTTTTTAATCTCGTTTTTTTTTTCCTTTGACACTTTTAGCTGAAGACAAAAACGATCTTGTAAATACGCTGATCCTCAATCACTGAACAAAACTAACAAACACGTAAAAAATCAAAGAAAACAACAACTGCACGGGCAATTTCCGTGTGTGTACCGTTTGCAACCAATTCAAAATATTCACTCTGTCCTCTCCAACTTCGGACCCTTTTGACCTTCGAGGATGGATGGGTACCTTTTGTTTTTCTTTGAAAAGGTCTTCAGGGTAAATGAAACAAGTGTTTTTGGTGGATTAATTTTTGACTGACGCACACACGCCAAAGAACAGACGCGTGAGAGACCGACTACGAAAGGCCGCGCTGATGCTATACACGGTTGCCTTTCGAACGCGATCCGATCGAGGTATGCGGCACAGGTCTCGACACTCTCGACGTCTCGACCTCGCCTATAAGATAGTTGCTTCTTGTTCCACGTGGCGCCACCGTCCACCTGGATATACCGTTACACACTTATTACAGGTGGTCTTTTAGTACTGTTGTATTGGGCTGGCGTTGAATACATTCCGATGGGAAAAGCACGTTGTGAAGAGTCAAAGTGTAAAGTCGAGTGTCGACAACCTCGACGACTTATACACTTGCCTCAATCCAGAAATGACAATCGAAAAATCTCACGAGAAAAGGGTCGCAGTACCTATCTGGAAAGGAAGAAAAATAATTATGGAACTACGTGACTTTCAATGGATTTAATGTTGTTTGTTCAATTATTGAATTATCATTATATTATGATGATTTTCATTACTAATAATCACATTTTATGCAGTTGAAAGAGTATTGAAGGAAATTCATTATTTGCTTTGAAACTGTAATGTTATGGAATATGGAAAATAATACTGTGTGATAATAATAATACGTATAATGTAACATATATAGTTAATGAAAAAAACGGATGAATTTTGATTAAGGAAAAATGATATTTGATTCATGCATAATAAATGTCATAAAGATATAAAGATGTGATTAACATAAAAGAGTTACATTTCTTGTCTCATATTACTTTGAATGAAAAATAACAAAAAGAATGATGAGCAATAATCATTTATAAGTTGCTTAAAAGCATTAGTATTAAAATTATGAGTATTGACACTGTTCAGAGAAAAAAATATTTGTAATGTTAGCGTTGATAGTAGAAGACTGGAGAGTAAACATTGAGTAAACTTGTTTAAAAGGCATTAAAATAGTCTTTGCGCTTTTAATGGCATAATTAAGGTGACATATTGAAGGATGAAACTTGAATAATGAAAAGTATAACAGACGTATACTCGTTTACAAAGTAAAGACGGGAAAAGTTTATTGATATGATGAAATGTAATTGTGTATGGTACAATTAAAAAACGAAAGGCAATTGCGGATAATTTTAGACGGAATAAAATTAACATTAAAGGATAAAATTAAATTTTATTGTTATTATTATTATTTTTATACTTAAATCATTAAATTAGACTGGGAATTATACTTTCTGAATTCACTTTAACTTTAAAAAAAGAATATAAAATTAACATTTTTCTCATTTTTTATTGAGACAAATCGAAAAAATAGAAATAAAATAAATAAAAATGATTATTCTTAATATTTTGTTAGATGTGCTATAATCCTAACATTTGTTATTCACTCGTAAAAATATAACCACGTATGCCATCTTTTAGTGAAGCTATAAAGTCGTTTAGCTACCGGCATTTGGTACTACTCCAAGTACCTACTATTTCAAATCATCGGTAACATAGGTTCCTTTTTTACACTGAAATAAATGTATCTTTTATATGTTTAATAATTATATAATATGACAATAAAATACTGTATAGAACTATAGATTACTGTGTGAATGTTCATAATTCAAAACATTTATAGTGTCAAATATTGGCGTATAGTTTCAACTCATTTTGAATTTCCCGCCTTGTTTTGTAAGTAGTGACTTGACAGGTCAGCAAATCTACAGTACAATCTTGCCACAATCTTCCCCAGCAATTAAGAATATCTATCATAAAAAAATCTCTGTGCAAATATGTAGATGTAATTACTATATTTGTAATTATTTATATTAACATTTATTAACATTGACAAAGATAAATAATCAAGCAATACGACTAAACATAACAAAATAATTATAAATCATTATTTTCAAAGATCAAAAAATAATTGTTATTTATTTATATTTTTTTTATTTTTAGTTAAATGTTATGTCTAATAACAAAATTAGTTTTCTTTTTTAATGAATGAAATTAAAGTTCATTCCTCCTCGTTTGGAATGTCATGTAACGATTGCGTGTCATTCATCATTTACATGTGAATTATAAAGAAAAAATAAAACTTAAAGAAAAAGAAAATATTAGATAAGAAAGATCAAAGTCTTGTATTAGATTTCCACCGCGACTCGTTTTGACCTCTCTAGTTGGTAGAAATCTGGGGACTTGATGTTTCACTAATAAAAAAAAACAAGGAAAGAGAACTATTCGCATAACCTGTGAGAAGTTCGCGACGAGTAAAACGCGGTCATCTCTAGTCAGCATGCATACTGGCGTCGACGACAAATTATAACAACTGGGTGGATATGTTCGCGATGACAATCGTCGTGTGTCGCACATCTTTGACGATTCATCATCCAGCGCCGAGAAATAATGAAGATATGTCAGAACAGTGGGGATGGCGCGAACCAAAAAGTGTGATAATCAAGTCATAGCCATAATCAAAATTAACGAATTCTTCGCTCAGAATTAATTGCAATTATAGGGATGGTCCTACGTGCTGGCACGTGTCGGCTTCTCGACCAGTACTACAGATTTTACAGTAGCCGATTTTACGCTCGAATACCGAGTCTTACGCCACAAGAAGTATGCATTTTCATAATAATTGTATATCATATCAAAATATCTTAATCCAAGTTTATTCATATACTTTTCTATATTTTGATTTTACTATTAATTATTGAAATGGAATTATTTTTGGTACTCGAAATCGGGGTAATTTAAGAGAATACTGTTTGGGGCAATATGGCATTAAGAAATTATATTTATCCTGAGTCTGTAGAATACCAAAAATAACTCGAGAATGAGAGGAAGCACGACTGAATACTGACAAGAGATTATTTTGATGATGTTTTAGGTGACAAGTATTTTACAGTCGAACGAATATACCAAAGAATTCACGGAACCCGGCTCTATCAAGAGTTATGATTTAAATCAGCTTGCATCTAATGAGCCAAACGAAGATACAAGATCAGAGGCACAATGTTTATTAACAAATGGTATAAATGATTTATTATATGGTATTCATATAATAATCATCTTCATTCAGTGATTTAATTGCATTGACATTAATTGACGAATGATTAAACATAAATATCCAAGTAGCAAGTGCAATACTACTGATACACTGTTTGAACTTGATTGTATATGTCAATTAATGTTATACTTTTAATCCTGCATTTTTGTTGTTCTTACATATAAATAATAATTCAGATGTTATTGAAATGTTTAATCTAATATTGTTTTTATCGATATTTGTTGAATATTTTGTATGTTTATAATTCTGTTATAAACATAATATGTAAATATAAATATAATTATATTTTATGTTAATAATTATAATTAGTTTTCTGAAAAACAATATAATTGTTACTAATAGTTTTATATCATGTTAAATTAAAGAGACAGATAAATCGATACATTGAAAATGGATAAATGCTAACTTGATTTAGTTTTATTCAATTTATTTACTTTGATATTATTATATTTAAACAAATGTATAACATTAATACAATTACATTTAAATTAAAAATATTTATATTAATGAAGATAATTTTATTTCGAAATTCGATAATAATCTATTACTCTAATAAAAACAATGTTGATTAACATCTCTTATATAAAACATTAAACTTGAATTGTTATTCAATGTCTTATATGAATAAACATTCTAACCTTAGATTATGTAATAGAAAATGACATTTGTGCTATCGAACCATTTATTGTTAAATAAACAAATTATGAAAAGATATATAAACATTAATATATATTATTATTTATTTTTTATTATTTTACTTTGAACCGAATAAGATATATTTAAATTAAATATATCATTTATTTAATTATTATAGATAGATATAATTTAATTTAATAAAAGTTAGTTTTGTTTATTTAAAAGAGATAAATAATTAAAATTCTTAATATGCGAATTCAAATAAAATTTACATTTAAAATATACCGATACTTTATGATGAATTCATTACTCAGCTACGAGAAGACTGAATTAATCTGACCTATCTATTTAATATCACTTACATATCTGTGCTAAAGTTTAAAAATATACTGTTATAAACAACCTAAAGTATGATTTATTTAAACAATACTATATTTTTATAATAAATTTATAGTAAATCCATTTTTTGTATATAAAGGAAAACTTACTCAATGAAATTTTAAAAGAGTAATATTTATAAATGTATTATAGTTAAAAACTGAACTAAAATTTCAATCAGATATAAACAATTTTGTTTAAACTTGTTAACTAAAATCGTATTTCTTTAATTAGGTTTGTTATTCGGAGTATTCGATGGCCACGGCGGACGCGAATGTGCGCAAGTTGTGTCAAAACGTTTATTCAATTACATTGCCGCTTATCTCTTGACTCCGGATGTTCTTCGTCAAATACTTGAATCATCAAAAAGAAACGGCTTAGAAAATGTGAAACTATTGAAATACTTCAACGAACATTTCGAACTTACTCCGGATATGCGCCAACTGCACGAAGCCAGTTTCGTCAAATTTCTGCAGGATTTAGAAGCAGAGATCGATCTATCGCAAGAGTTTCAGATGGAAAAAGCGATGGAGGATGCATTTTTGCGCCTGGATAGTGATATGTCGAATGAAGCGTTAACATCATCACCGGAATTAATGTCACGCACATTTGCTGTTGCATGCTCCGGTTCAGTGGCAGCAGTTTCTCACATCGATGGTCCACATTTACATGTCGCAGGAGTCGGCGATTGCAAAGCTGTCCTTGGAGTTCATTGTGGTGACTATAAATTTATGCGAAACAAATTATAATAAAATGTTAAAGTGAAATCAGTACAAAAATAATGTTAAACTTAACTGAATAATTTTAGAAAATGAAGGATGGTCAGCAAAAGTGCTAACTGCAGAGCACAATGTAGATAACTTGGCGGAAGTTGAGCGAATCCTTGCAGAACATCCAAAGGAAGAACATAATACTGTTATAAAGATGGAAAGATTATTGGGTCAATTAGCACCGTTGCGATCGTTGGGTGATTTTAGGTATAAATGGAGTACGGACATAATGAAAAATGTAGTGGCACCACTTTTTGGTGAGGCAATAGTACCGCCAAATTATCACACTCCTCCGTACCTGACTGCCAAGCCTGAAGTTCAATACCACCGTCTTACACCTAGGTACTTAAACTTGTTCATTATCATAAGGACTTATATCTTACATCAACTTCAATTTCAATTATATTAATTGTTATCCAAAAATATATTTCTTTACAAGATTTCATTTTATTTATAAAAGACGAATATACACATTTAAAGTGTAATAAACAATATTTATACATTAAAAAATTAAGTGGACACATTTTTATTATTTAGATTATTATTTATAGTTTAGTTGCAATGTCTAGACTTTATATTTAAATCTTACTGTCGAATTTTATAATTTTTAATACGATGTCTATACATTTTATGAACGTGTATCAAAAAATAATTATAAATATTAGTATCTAAATTAAAAACTGTTACTAGTTACTGAAATTAACTTATAACTATCCTTTTATCAAAAAATATATAGCCGAATGCAATTAATCAAATATTAATTGCAAATCAAATTCACAATTTCGTTACTTTCATATACATGATTTATTTCATAGTTTTATATAATTAACATAAAAAAACTTATATTTCAATTTATTATCCATAAACAATATTATCAAACTACTTATTAATATATAACTTCAGTTTATTAATCCAATTAAAATGTGTTATCATATATCATGTCACATAATAATCTACATCAATTACATTCATTCATAGTCAATTTTTATTATACAAAACTATTAAAATAATTTTGTTTCGTTCAATCTCTAATCGATGAACTGAAAAATTCGAATTTTATTTTTCAGAGACAAGTTTTTAATACTCGCGACGGACGGACTATGGGACATGATGTCGCCGTTGGAAGCTGTGCGTCTCGTAGGCGAGCACATGAGTGGCAAAGTAACGCTAAGTCCGTTACGTTTGCCACGTAAAAATATGAAGCTCTCCGAAATAAACGACATGTTGCTACAACGAAAAGAAGGCTTTAAGCGTAAACCATTGGATGCAAACGCAGCCACACATCTTTTACGAAATGCTCTCGGTTATACAGAGTATGGAATTGATCACGGTCGATTATCGTTGATGCTTACGATGTCGAGTGAAACCGTGCGTGCGTTTCGAGACGATATTACAATTATTGTGGTTTACATGAACTCGGAATATCTTAGGCATTGTCCAGTTTAAATCAATACAAAAAAATGCTAAAATGCGAGAAATAAACGAAACAAAAAAAAATTAAAATTATAATGAAACTGTAAACTCAATGAAAGTAACGTAAGATTTGTAAATGTCTAGATAATTTATTAATTATTGTCGATCGTTGACCGAAGCGAAATGTGTAAAAAAATAAGCAATGTATGTTTTTTCATAAGAACTGCCTTCGATTTTGTATGGTGCAGCTTGTTATTTATTTGGATAACAATAAAAATAATTTACACAAGTCATACGCATTTCGGACTTTTCTTTTATCTTTTTATATTTATATATATTTATTTGAAGCCATAGGCTTTATTTACAAATATTGTTTAACGTGTTTAATTGAAATCTCGCGACTGATCTTCAGACGAGTAACATAGAAAAACAGTTGCTTCTGTTTGTTGTCATCAAGTTATAAGATAAACGTGGATAAAATTCAAGCGAGTTAAGAAATGAATAAAAAAATAATTGTTAGAGGAGACACATGGTAAAAAAGCGCGAGATGAAATCTCGTCGATCCTTTTTTTCTTCTTCTTTTCTTATTATTATGCTTCATTTTTCATGTGCAATTTCACTTTTAACTGCAGCCTCTTTGCATACACTAGAGATTGGTGTACTATGCGTGCAATGGTTTGAACGATGACGCACTCGCAGCTGAAGAGAATGAATAAGGCAAGCAGACTGACTGCGCTGTTATTGCAAGATTTGGCATTCTTTCAGCCTTCCTGTCCGAAATCTTCCTTGAATTTGTCCAACTTTACCATGTCTTCCTCGTTTAAAGTTGGTCTTGTCACAGCCAAGGATTTTAGCATATCTTTCTACAAAGTTTACAAGCAAATATTAAAAAAATGATTCAATTATTATTTTAATCTATTTAACCATAATGACGGTATTTTACCATAGTGACTGGTGGTTCGTATAGCTTGTCACCATCTACTTCCATCCAACTCATTTCAATCGCTCCTGGATCTCCAGGTGAACAAGGAGTAAGGAGATCATCGACAATGGTATTTGGATCACGTGGCAAAGGTCCTCGGACACGTTTAAAGTGTGTTGCTGTTTGTACTTGTCTCACGGGTTGCATTAAAGCGTCTCTTACTGTATGAAAAAAGTAATTGTATAAACAAAATGAATCCCCTAATTTACCAATGTAAAATAATAAATAATAATTTTATACAATATGCATTTAATTAGATATGTACCTATTATACTAATATCTGCTCCAGAATATCCTTCTGTTGCAGCACCTAACTTTCGGAAATCTTCCTCTGTTAAACAATGTGCTGTATTTCCCAGATGAAGTTTAAACATTACTGATCGGGCTGGTTCATCTGGCAGGGGTATGTAAATTCGCTTTTCAAATCGCCTACGGATGGCAGAATCCAAAACCCATGGAATATTCGTAGCACCAAGTACCAGGATTCCATCATTATCCGAACCAACACCTATTTAAGTAAATTTTGACGATTAAAATAATATTTTATTAAAATATAATACTAATCTGTATATTTAACAAGAAACCACCTTGCATTTGAACAAGAAATTCCGTTTTTATTCTTCTGGCTGATTCGGATTCGTTGTCAGAACGAGATGAACACAATGAATCGACCTCGTCAATAAAAATAATACTTGGTTTGTGTTGACGTGCAAGTTCAAACAAATTTTTCACAAGCTTTTCAGATTCGCCCAACCACTTACTGACCAAGTCAGAAGAAGAGACAGAGAAAAACGTCGAATTATCTGCCTCAGTAGCGACAGCTTTTGCTAAGTATGATTTACCAGTACCTGGAGGCTAATTAATCATTTCAGTTATTTTCATATTTTTTAATGAAATTTGTTGCATAACTTGTATTAATACATTTTATAAATAATTACCCCAAATAACAAAATACCCTTCCATGGTATACGTTTTCCTGTGAAAAGATGGGGAAAACGTATTGGCAGAATAACGGCTTCCTTTAATGCTTCTTTCGCTCCGTCTAAACCAGCGACATCACTCCATTTGACATTCGGTTTTTCAATAATAATAGCGCCTTCCAATTTGCTCTGCAATTTCTTTTTCTCAGGATCGCTATCGGTATCACTATCGCCGCTGTCACTCTTCTTGTCATCACTTTTTGAAGTATCCTCGCCAGCCTTGACCGGCTTTTTCTTTCCTTTCTTCAAATAGGCTTTTACTTTTTCAGCCCGATCGAGATATTGCGAACATTTCTGTCTAATACTTTCTTTTGCTCGATCCGTCTGAGCTTCATCTATTGAGATAATTTGTTTATTATTATTTAATGAAATATTGAAGAGATAAGAATATAATTATACACCGTCTAATGATTTAAAAACCATTTAATTTAATAATATAATACTAAATTGATATATTCAAATAAGTAAAACTTGTTTAACCTCAAATATCTATTTTTTATTTATATACATGAAGCTTCAAATTACATAATGATTAATTTGCAAACTTAACGTCATTTTAAAAATAATATTGTTATAGTTCTTAAAGTATAATTTAATGATTGTTTACAATGAAAGTCAACGATAAACAAAAAAACATTGTTTCACTATGTTGCAACAATCGTTCAAATTTCAATTTCGTAATAATACATGACAATGTTTCTCTGTTATTTATGTTTGTAATTCTTTTAATGATCATTCACAAGCAAACTTGATAAATGACTCATATCCAGCACGCACCTCGCAGAATTTCTCTGATCAATGTTAACGAAGTCGTTAGTTAACATAGCAATTAAATGAAGTAAGCAAGAGCAAAAAATGCAAATTAAAAAAAAGAAATCTCGACTTACACTTGAGTGAGTGTAAAAAGTACTCCACCGCATGTTCGTAGTATCGCAGTGCTTCTTCGTAATTCTTATTTTTGTCCTCTTCGGTAGCTTTTGTGACTAAATCTATAGCTTTCTGCGAGTGCAAAAAAAGGCTGTTAAAATACATCAAATTGACAAGCAACATTAATTCGACGCAAATAATTACCTGAAGCGACGTTTGCGAAGACATACTCTAATAATAATGACAATATATATTCCTAACCTCGAAACGTCGATGCGTAGTTTAGGTTGTTATTAAAACGGTTTTGGTTGACGTTTAAAGTCACAGAAATCAGTGCTTGTAGAAGATAAATTCAGACAAGTTTCCTCCATTTCTTGATTCAGCGCGTTAGTTTGATACGAGTCCGCGATTACATGATTGGCGCTTGCATCGCCGCTGCTGTCAAATAAAAATAAACTGAAACATTCAGTTTATATTTTAAATAAATATAGTAATATTATTTTGATTTTTATATTTTATGAATTACTGAATTATTGTTTTTATATATAATTTTAGTTTTTACAAGTTGTTTTTTTTTAATATTCTGTAGATATTGAATAATTATAATAAAATTCACTTATATTGTAGTACTAAAACTTGAACAAAATGTAATTTTATTCTAAGGGAGTTTTAACTCAATAATAATTCATGATAACTTATTACTTCCGTCAATATGTTATTTAAATTTTTGGCGCTCTTTTAACATATCGACATTATGTCACAGAAAGTTGCGCCATCGCCAAATTTGGAAAACACCTTAAATCATAACACGAGAAAAGTTGAGACGATGAACAGACTTTGTGAATTTGAAGCCCAATGCTAATTTCAACAAATGGAACAAAAAAGGAATAAGCTGAGAAAAGTTACGTTGTGCGAAATAATTTGATTAAACAATTTATTCAAAGTTACAGTAAATCATGGTCAAACATTGAAAAACATGATTACCTATTTCCAGGAGATTTCAGGGAAATTTCAATTAAAACTTATATGCATAGTGTACTAAAAAATAATATATTAAATTGTGTGCAAATTTAAGATTTTTTATCAAATTTAACTGATGAAATCATATTTTAGTCCAATAATTTTTATTTCATTAAAAATAATACAACATTACTTTTACTTGTACAACATAAAATGTTAAAGTAAATATATCGCTTTGGTCACGTGGTACGTGAAAATTAAGGTATCGCATTGTACCAAATCCCGATGCGTTCGCATCAAATATATTCCACTAAGGATCTTTTATGATGGAAATGTTGAAAATTACATATTTCATATTATGTTTGTATTTTCAGAAAAAAGTGAAATTTTTTATAAAAATACTCTGAATTGTAATATGGTTTCTTAAAATAGAAACGCGATGCAATATGTATAATATTCGGTCAGATACTATAAGATAAAAACATAATATCCAAAATGTATGATTCATCGAGACTCATTGTATACTTTTGACCATCATGACTAATATGCGACTAATCTGTATTGTTAGACCAACCAGAATAAAATAAATAAGATTATATTTAGGTTAAAATGACTTAATTCCGATAAAAAAAATTGTAGAATTCGCAATTTGAAGAAACATTAATATTAACTGCGAACAGCACTAAGTTTTATACTTTTCCAAGTACATCCTTTCTCCACATTTATTAATCGCGTCTCTTTTCCTTAATCTTATCGTTTTAAATGATCGATTGATATATAATGAAATTAACTGAAATTTCAAACTTTCACAAAATCAAGTGTTCTATATATGTGTATGTTTACAATCATTTTTAGTTTATAATCATATTTTGTTAAAATATCCATTTCATAATGCATGAAACTTAATTATTTCCAAAAATGATAAAAATTTCGTTGTTACTAAAATCGTGTCATACATTTTTATAAATTCAATATGCAATGTAAAATAGAAACATGGCAGCCAAAAATATATATAATATCTTTATGTGATATGTATTACAATCGATTTCACCTGAAGTATGATAAACATGTTTTCAGTATTATTTCTCAGGTTATTGAACTACTTAATACAAACAAATACTTGTTTCTTAATTACATCAATGAATAACGAATATTATATTTATTGAATTCATCAAATTAAAATTGAAATTATCTTCAAAATATTGAGTCTTAAAAAGCAATCGATATGCGTCCACGTAATTGAAGCGATTAGGTGTAATGGAAAGAGACAAAAGACATAAACATTTTCTGAAATGTTTAAACTAAAATAAAAAATTTCAATTAAACATAAAACAAAGTTCAAGCAACAATTAGTTTAGCTTTCTTCTTCGTGTTTGTTTATTTATTGCAAAACAAAGATAATCCTTAATTAATAAAGTTGACGCATATAATATCTTATTTTCCAGATAGTTGGTGCATTAAAAGCAAATGCGTTTACAAACTATATATTTGCATCATCTCATTCTCAATGATCATTTCATTTAAAAATAGTTTAAATTGTATAAGACAAAAAACAAATTGTTTATAAAATATCAATAAAGAATAATTATTTTTGTTAAATAAATAAAAATGATATTAACATTTAAATCGGTTGAATAAATAAACGATAAATAAAAAGTCTTCTGTCTTACTCTTTCAAACACTAAGCGCCATCTGAAAGAAATGGCAGTAACTTTGACGCTTCTTGCTCCATGTGTGAAAGTAAGCAAATTCTCATACATATATACTATACAGTATTTCCGAAGTGTGGAGCGGGACTGTATCAGTGACTCAAAACTTATTTTACATTTGTTTTTAATTAATGAATTGACAAATTAATCTAACAAATAGTATTTGTATTGAAATTATTTTACATATATTATACGTTACGATATCGTCGAATCATATTTATTGAACAAAACTTAATTTCAACGGCAAAGATGATTGACAAAGGTAAGCACATATAGTACTTTTAATGGATCGCTTAAATATTATTATTGAAAAAATAAAAAAAAGTTTTTTTCTTTCTCACTGTGAATTTTTGCTTTAAATTGCTTGATAAAAATTAAAATGAAATTAAAAATTTTTCTGATGAAATAAATTAAATTAATTTTCTTTTCCGTTTGGAGCATGAAAACGTTTTGTTAACCGACTCGTTTTGTTCGCGAGTAATTTTTTCATATCATTGTAATGTATTTATTGTTCTTAATTTTCAGAATCTGATTTTGACTTTTTAAAATAACTTTCAATGGAATGTTTGTTCGTTTAATTAATGTTTAGAATAATTTTTTTTCACATTTTTTTAAGCACGATTTTTTTAATGGTTATTTTTGTTAAAAAATATATATCACGATCGCTTCATTATTCTCGTCTTTGTTACTTGTATTTCCGAGTATTGAGAAATACATTTTTATTATACAACTTGTAAATTAATATGAAATATATTTACAAATTGAATATTTATTGTAAATTTATAATGTTTTAATAAATGAGTGATACGTATTATATAAAATTTCTTATTTAAATATGATAGGTTAAAATATTTTATTTTTAAACTCTAAGAAAGATTCTTTAATTTAATTAATGAATATTACAAGATTAATATTAGTCAAATGATAAATAACTGCATTTGCTTGCATTTCATTAATTTTCATCTAAATTAAATTGTTTAATTAATAAATTGTTACATAATGAATGCGATTTTTTAAACTTTGCTTTATATTTATTGAACAAGAACATATTTATAAATAATCTTAGTGCGATTATAATTAAATTCGTTATGCATATTTTTATTTTATTATATATATTTAATTGATATTTCTTTATACATTATTTTATGTAAAAATATTATTTTTATTTTATATATTAAGAATTTCTGTTATTTCAATATATAATTTATAGAATTTATTTCACAAATAAACATTGATTTTTATATACTAATATATTATAAAACAAAAAATTCATTTTACGATTATTAGTTAATGCATTATTTTTTCTGTTGAAAAAATGGGTTTGTGATGTCAATATTACAGTAATTATATAATCAGACAACACTTAAGCAAATAGTAATTTTTCATTAAAAACAAGAAGGATTATTTTATACAAAACAAATAATTTATATTGTCTGATTAAAACAAGTAAAATGACTGTTTAAACTATAAATAAAATCTTGATAATTATAGATAAGGACATAAATAACTAAAAGAAATAATGTAAAATTATGCCACATAGGCAATGCTTAATTTTTCAAAAATGCTGTTTTAGGTGAAGAGTTTATGTGGTACTCTTATCTTGAAGCTACCAAAAGTGAGCCAGTGCCTGATGTAATGTTTCCACACGTGGAAAAAGTATTACAAAATGGCATAACAGTTGGTATGGCTCTCGAAGTACCATTAAAAAATAAAGATAACAACACTGATGAACATTACTGGGTAGCAAAAGTCACAATGGTTTGTGGACCATTGCTAGAATTACAGTATTATGGATGCGATGACAAAACAAAGAGGGTTTGGTTTGATTTGACCAAAGAAGTTGGTCACGAGTTGGGATGGTGTTACAAAAATGAGAAAAAATTAATACCGCCTATAAGTTGTGCTGCAAATACACATGTAGACAAGTTAGATTTTTTTATCAAAACGGTTGAATCAGTTCCATCAGAATTTTTAATAGGGGTAAGAATTGACTTATTATTACATTTATTGTTGAAAAAATATTCCCTTGAATAAATTGAAATGTCTAATTTATTAATCTATTTATTGTAGGGTTGTATTAATATGATGACTAGAATTAAACAAGGAATGAAGTTAGAAATATGTGATCCACTGAATCCATACAGATTATGGATGGCAACGGTAAGACCTAATTTTTTTTAATATTTATAATTATAATTCAAAAAAGTTATTGATTATAATTTATCAAAATAATATGTTTCAGATTATTGAAAACATTGGCGGACGACTTTTATTACGTTACGATACACCCGGATCAGTAGTTAAAGACTTTTGGATATTTTGTACATCGGAATTGATTCATGATTACGGATTTGCTAAAAAAAGCTCTTCGCCTTGGTTTCTAGATCCACCATCATCCATCAAAAACAATCACAGTTCTGATGAATGGATTGACTATGTGAAAAATTATTTACTTGATAATCGAAAGAATAACGTTTTATTTGTTAATGAACAAACGCACGACAAGCATGCTTTCAGAGAAGGAATGAAATTAGAAGCTTTGTCACCAACCAATTACACAAACTTCTATCCCGCTACTGTTACAACAGTTTTTGATGATACATACTTTCTAGTATCAATAGACGAGTCTATAATTAAGGATGTAAATAAGCATACTAATTTATTAAGTGATACTAAGAAAACTTGGCTGTGTACAATTGATCATCCTTATATTTTTCCAAAGAATTGGGCAAAGAGAAATAACATAAAGTGAGTATTTCTTTAATAAACAAATTATTTACATTTTGGAAAGTAAAGCATAAAAATAACTTAATCATTTTGTTTTCAGACTAACATTGCCAACAGGATGGATCAACAATAGTGATTACTTTGACTGGGACAGATATTTAAAAGAAACAAATTCCGTGGCCGCGGACGAGTCGTTGTTTTATGAACGAGAAAATGCTGTCGAACTTGGTTATGACTTTGGTATGCGTTTAGAGGCTGCGGATCCTTTAAACGAATCTCATATCTGTGCTGCTCACATAACTAAGATAATCGACGATCTCTTGTTTGTAAAACTTGATAGTGAGGATAATCGAGCGGACCACGTATTTCATATACATTCCCCAAATATATTTCCGGTGGGTTGGTGCGAGGCTAATCAGTATCCGTTGAATTTACCACGAGATTACAAAGAAATTTTACGAAAAAAGATCAAAGAAGAGTCACCGCCAGCTGCAGCAGCATCTGAGCGCACCAATCTTACGAAGATTTACTTTAATTCACGTTGTTCCACCGGACCAATGATTTCCAAAAGCAAACTCACAACTTTGCCAAAGTCCGTGGGTCCAGGGCCAGTTGATTTGGTGCTCAAAGAAGTACTCACTATGTTAGTGTCCGTCGGTTACAATAGCGCCAGGGTATTGAAAGTTTTACAATGTGATACCCCGTTAGAACCAGGTTACAACTTGGAAATGCTCAAAGTTAAGCAGAAGAATAACAGATACCACGCAAGTGTTGCCGTAGTTAATGACTGCGAGATGGTTGAGGAATTTTGTCGAAACATATGTAAGAAAATCCTCGTTTGTCCCAATTTATTTGGACCCAATCACATTACTGACAAAGATCAATGTCCAGAAAAGTGCCGAAAGTGTAAGTATTTCGATTTAATGTGCAAATACATTAAATGCATAATTTGTTTAATGATTTATTTTGTTAATTGCAAATGTTCTATTTTTACAGCGAGAGGTCGAGGTAAATGGATAAGGAAACGCGGAAGACAGCCAAATAAAGATAAGAATGCATCAGCAAATGGAGACCGAGAAGGTGAACGTGAAGATGATTCATCGGCGTCCGATGCATCGCAGCACATTCCAGATGACGATGGCAATAAAACTTCGTCAAATCCAAGTATAAAGAAGAAACTTTTAGACAATTCCGATGATATGAAACATGACGCGATTACGAGTGACACTTCAGAAGGTTCAAACAACGATAGGTTAAAACGTAAGGAAAGCAATGGCGACAGTTCCAGTACGAAATCAAGTACAAAAGATACCGTTAGTCCAAATTTGAAGAGTTTCAAAAGAAAACACGAAGAAGTCACAGAAGCTCCTAGTTATTTGGATTACATTCATCCGGAATACATAGAAATACATAAACGGCAGAGAAGACCAAAAACATTACGATTGGATTCGAATCCTTTATACTGGAGTGTCGATGAAGTTTACAATTATTTAAGGAAAACAAATGATTGTAAGGACATTGCACAAATCGTCAAGAAGGAAGAAATAGATGGAATGGCGTTTTTACTGCTCAATTTGCCAACATTAATTCAACATATGAAGTTAAATCAAAATGATGCACTGAAATTGTGTAGGCATATAGAACAAGTTAAAGTAACATTCTTTTTAAGACATATAAATGATCCCGAACCCAACTTGTAAAGAATTATATTTTTGTATAATTAATATATAAAGATGCAACAACATCTTTGAATTATGACTATCTTGATTTTGAGTTTTGTGTTCTGTACAAAAATTAGACTAATCATTGTATTATTTTTAAAGATGATTATAATCATAATTTCAAAGCGATAATATATTTCCAAAATTTTATCTGGCATGCAATAATAAATTTGCGATATCTGAATAAGCGATGTAAATATTGATTGAATTTCGTTACTGTTATTGCTTTCTGCTAATAAATGTTATTGCAAAATATATACCTTGTACTGATTATTATATCATCCTTATTCTTTTAAAATAAAACTTTAAAAATATAATATTGTAAATATCAATTTTTAAACTTTTTTATTTGACTTACATGACATAAGTTTTCATACAAATTTAAAAAATAATATTCCATAATATTTACGTATATAAATTTTCAATTTTTTGCAAATTAATATATCCATTAGTTTTGAACATTTATTTAATTAAAGTAACATAAATTCAATGTTTTATGATACATATTTGGTTTTCCCTTCATCCATGTGGATTGCAGCAATGCACTGTCCAAATTTATACGAGTGATGTATTTTTAGGGTTCCAAATTTTATTTTTATCTCAGTTACTTTATCAAATTTTTTTATGATAATAAATATGTCATATATATACACACATATATATAAACATTTTTAACATAAAATCTTAACAAATAAAATTATTATGTTACATTCATGTAATTGGTATATGTTAATTTTTAATAAAATTAATATAGTATAGAATGAAAAAGCGAATATTTTACATAATAATACAGTAAAAATGGCGATCGAAAAAAAGCGTACTCCATTATAAAACTTATGTTGAAACGATATTTTGTTTTTTTTTCTCATTTCATCGCATTTAATCGCATTTTTTTCTTTTTACCAGAAAAGACAAACATTCAAGGCCAAACGGCATCAAATACACGAGTCAAACCTTCGTGCGATAACTGGCGCCAACTCGCGGATTGCGGTTTAAACCATCTCACATTTGATTTCATATATCGTCATTGTAACTGAAACGGAGCAAAATAACAAGTGCGTATTGAATCGCGCAGTTGTTTAGAGGTTATGTTGAAGTTATGTTTTTCTGACATTTATTTCCTTCGTGCCGAATCGCGGTATTCGTAACTCAACTGATACATATCATTTCCTATACAATATTATGTCATTTCAGTCACAGAAACGACTACCTTGTCGAAATATGAGCGCAAGTGCACACTCAGACGAACTGTCATTAGAGTGTATACAATCAAGTTTAACATATAATTACAATTGTTTGTTGCTGATTTGAGTACAATAATAAGTTAAGGTAAGTCAAGTGACGTCATTATTTCGTCTATTTTTAATACAAACATGCATTTTGACCAATATTTTTTTGTTTTTATTGTATCATTGTTATTATATCATTGTTGTTGCTTTTTTGACAACAAACGCGTTTGCAATTTGGTGAGTAGTAAACAATCACTTCAATGACATATGTGCCATCCTTGTTTTAAATTTAAATTCTGAGCGAAAAAACATATCAAGTGATTCCTATTTTTGTACAACGCATATATGTATGCACTCATAGTTGCGTATATTTTTTTTCTGTCATCTCAATTAAATGTACTTATATTTATCCGGTTTATACTGTTTAATTTAATAATGAATGCGTATATACGCAAATAGTAATTTTGCATTTTGCACAGTTTTTAATTTATACGCTGCATCCTACTGCGATTGTCAAATACATTTGTATCAATAATTGTTTAAAGTAGGATTTATTTAATAGTCGAATTTCAAGGTTACTTAAGTATTGCTACATTTTGTTGTATTTTATTTTAAATGTCATGATGATGATATTTAGTTTACAATTCATTTTGACACATTTTATTATGGCACGTAAAATACACAAATAAAATTGATTGTAAATTAATCATTCTGAGTAACGTCGTTTATATGGTATAATAGCATTTTTGTAATTGCGAAACAGGTAAAGAGAAATCGTGCCGAGAGAAATTGACACGACGATTTCTGAATTTCGAAGTAATTCACGATCAGTTTACTGATATTTAACATGTGTATTAATGTGCTTTCAGTTACTTAAATTATGTCTTTAGCTGTTTAGTCATTATGTAAAGTTATTATTTAATATATGTAAGAATAAAAATTAAATATGTATTAGAGAGAGAATTATTATTATTATTTAAAACTAAAAATACATTGAAAACTGAAATATCACGTTTTAAAATATTAAAAATCCACAGATATTAGTTTCTTTCATTTTGATGATTATTTATATTTTTGTAACTATGGAATATCTTTAAACAAGTTAAATAGTTTTATTATAAGTACAAATTGTGTACAAGTTTTGAATATTTGCTTCAAATAAAAGAATAGATATTTTTATAAATCACTTCCACATGCTGCTCATTAATATTTATATTACATTATTAAGAGAGGAAGGCAGTGAGGTGTTTTAACTATTCATGACACATTCTTCAGGGTTGTTACAAAATTGCTTATACTATTTAAGTTGTATATATTGTATTGGCATTAACTTTTTATATCGAAAATTACATTAAAATATATAATTTTAATTTTTACATTGAAAAACATATAATTTTGCCTTTTTCACTTAAAATTTGCCTTTGTATTTTTTCATATGAAAAATCATTATTCATTTTTGTTATTTTTAATTTAATGCAAAATTTTTCAATGTATTTTACATATGTTATTGTAAATATTGTTATCTTTCTACCGAGAAATCTCAAGTAATAATTGATTCTACCAGAACGCCCTTGACTGAATTTGGCTGTTTTGATAGAGTCGAAAGATAAAATCTGCTACATTATAAATGACACTTTGTTTAATGAATTCAAGGTTACAACAGTTTTTCCAACCGAAGCACACTTTTGAAAAATCATTCTATGTGAACAAAGTGTAATAGAAAAAAAATCAACTGAAATATTTCAACATTGCATATATAAAATTATTTGAATAAATAATTTTTGTGACATTTTATATAGAGATGTAAATATAGTAAATAATCGATTATTTAATCGAATTAATGAAGCGTCATTATAATTTTTCTTTTGCGCTAATGTAACATTTATTAGTGTTATTTTCAGTATAAAGTGTGATGAGTGGAGCAGTATCCATGTATGATGGTTTGGATCAAGAAGCTTCCCCGAATGATCATCCCCTGGAAACCGCGGGAGGTGCTAATAAAAAATTGGCCAGGGGTATTTCCAGGGCGACGGAAAATGCAGCTATAGTATCACACGTTAGATCACAACTCGCTTCTCTTAGTCCTATAGATATTCCCGAATTCACCTTTTCATTACCGGATTTATCTTTATATCCAGGTATTTGTTTCTATAATTTTATAATTATTTCTGAAATATTTTTTCAATTTAATAATGTTTTATTATTTTATAATTTTTCCAATTTGTTGATAAACTTTTGCAATTTATGAACGCTGAATACTTCAATTACAGATTCATTTCGTCAATTCCTGGAACGAGATTTAATCGAAACGGGATGTCTAACTTCTTTGGAAGCAACTGGAAGACTGAATTGGTGGTGTGGAGGGAAAAACGGCAGCTCGCGCGTACTTTGGCCTTTGGCCACTATGGGGGATGGTAATTGTCTGTTACACGCAGCGTCTTTAGGGATGTGGGGTTTCCAAGACAGACCATTAACTTTACGAGAAGCTTTGCACAATACTTTGGACAAAGGCGAATACAGACAAGCTTTGTTCAGGTAAATTAAACATGCAGTCGTTTTCGCATTTCATTTATAGTCATATTTCTTACTTGATTTTGTCTAATAAATGTACCTGTTATTGCAATGTTATTTATCTCTTATTCATTATTTTTTTTAACTCAACAAAAAGTGAATATGAAGATTTTATGTGGAAAATTGGATGTCATTTGTGAATGTAAGATATTAATAAAGTAAGATGCTTTACTTATATTATTTAAATAATAATTCTCTTAACAAATATTTCATTTATCCAATGATGCACTGTAATATTTAGAATGTTATTAATTTCAAAATAAAAATGTTAATTTGCCACTTTAATTATGTTGAAATAACATTTAATGCGATACATAATTTACATTGCGTAAATTATAGACAAAAATTGTATAACATTCTGAATTAATTCAATACGTAAATCTAATTTGAAACGCAACAATACAATTATACTGAAATTACATATTTGTAGGCGATGGAAATGGAGACAAATGGCATTGAATGCTGTTGCTGGTTTGTCCTATAGTGAAAGCGAATGGCTGTCAGAATGGCAGACTATTGTTGATATGTCGTCAGCTAATGTTCGAAATCAAACAGCTACGTCATATCAAAGTTTAGAAGAGGTATTTGCTTATATACAATCAATAGAATTAATTAACATAACACAGTGTTAAAAAAAATACCATATTTGTTATTTAATTAGTATTAAATCATATGTTTTTATGATAATTAATATTAAGAATGATTATTTGATATTATTAATGAATATTACAATACAAAATAATCATCAATTATGAATTAAGTGTTATGGGATATTAGATTTCGTATAATTGATTGTTATTGGTTACACTCAACAGGTGCATGTATTGGCACTGGCTCACGTTCTTCGTAGGCCGATTATAGTGATAGCAGAGACAATGTTGCGTGATGTACACGGTGTAGCAATAGCTCCCATACCTTTTGGTGGCGTGTATTTACCATTGGAAGTACCGTCGTCCAAGTGCCATCGAACTCCATTGCTTTTGGCGTACCACTCGGCACACTTTTCACCTCTGGTTACAGTCGATAGTGAAAACAACGTAGGCGATGACGGCGTTAGTATACCTTTGGTCGATCCGGACAATGGCCAATTATTACCAGTATTGTTTGCCGTCGATCCTGGTGCTGATTGGGACTGGAGTGCATCTCAAGACTTATTACCTTGTCAGCAGGAAACCGTATGTTTCAAACTCTATTGTATCAATCATTTACTCCAATATTTATATGTTTTAATATTTATTATTAAATAAATCTGACTTCATTTTTTGTTGATAGTTTGTATTTTAATTTTGATTATAATCTAATTCTTAATTAATTTGTTTCCAGATGGAAATTTTAATAAAAGAATACTTAGATACGGAATATCAAATTTTCACTTCTGAAGACATGGATAGGATAGCTGAAAATGATGCGAGTAAAAATAAAGCAGCGAGACAGTGGTTAGGTGTTGCAAAACAGTTTGGATCAATTGGTAAATCTGTGAGTAGGAAAATATGGTCAATGACGAAAAGACCAAAAAGCCCACCGAGTGTAATATTACCTGGAACAGCAGGAGAAGGCTTGCTTTGTGTGAAAATTAAGATCAAGAGACATAAATACGTGGACATGATGTTGCAAAATTATCTACAATGCGCTCATTCCAGGTAATCATTTATTTGTGTGAATTTTATATGAAAAAGTACAAGCGTAATTATATTAAACTATGATCATTTAACAGATTTTTGGAAGATCATCCTGTAGAAGAAAGTAGATCGGAAATGAATTACGGAGCCGGAAAGTCGAGGTTTTATACTGCTAGTGATAGTAGTAGCCATGCAAGTGTCAGTAAATTACCATCTGTCAATACAAATAATAAAGATCAAACTCTTTATCTTTCAAGGTATTATATACAGTATATAATATATTTTAATTTAACTAATTGTATTTTCTTTTTTTAACATAAATTAAATGAATTTACAGATCAACCTTTTACAACGATCAAGTTGCACCTGACGAATCAAGTTCTCAAACATGGAGTGATTCTCATATGTTAGCGGTAAGTTGTACACAAAAGTGTTTTTACACATTTAATGAAATATATTGACATATTAAAATAAAATATATCTTTACAGGAAATAAAAAAGTGCCGTAGTGAACATTGTCAGTTTTACGGCAGTCCGGAAAACATGTTCTACTGTTCACAATGTTGGGCCAATCGACGTCAACGCTGACTCCATTACCTGACCTTTCATGACAATAACTTCCAAATTATTTTTATCAAACAAACATACACCGCGTGGCAAGTTAATGCTTGAAGATATGATATGTAGAAACATATTATAAACTCTTGTACCTCTAATGCTTGTTATCAACAACAGTATTTCATTATTTTGTGTTGATATTACTTCTTATTTTAAACATTTTTATTGAATCAAGATGAAATGCAATTTAAAATCTACATTTTTTACAGTTTGAACATATTGTAGATTAATAAAAGTGATTTTATATTGCAATATCTTAATGTGATAATAATCCTGGCGTTATTAAATTTGTGAGAGTTTAATGTACTCCTAGTTGAAACGATTTGTGCCTACGAACACAATTTTTTCTCATTCATTTTTTGCAAATAATATAAGCAAACAGTTGTCGTGAATCGTTTGAACTGGCCATACGTAATATATAAAATTTCGAAAATATTATCGATTGTTATAAAATAATTTTGATGCACGGTTTTGATGTATAAAAAAGAAACTTTATTCTTGACTTCAAAATTCCAAATCTTTCCTGTTTCTTCAATCGTTCGAAGCAACGGAAGTATATCATCATTATTATTCTCACCAAAAATATAATTCAGCAGCGGCGTGAATTCCGGCAAAAGTCTGGCTGTGGCTATTTCATATGCCAATGGTAAACATTTGTCAACTACGTTGGCTGATTATAACTTTCGGGTATCGGTGCGTGTGGCACTTGAACTTATCTTGAAAAGAAATAAAGACGGACTACTCTGAGAGTATAAATCCAGTTCATCAGTCGAGATCTTAGTTGACGTTCTCTTCACCGTATACGATAAAGTATTTGGCCCTGATCCAACTATATTACTCTGCATTGACATGACTTGTGTCACTCGTGGATCTATAAATGATTGGAAGAATTCCCGATTGATTGTCAGGTCATCCATCAGGAAACCGATTGCATATATATGCATGGTAGGACGCTGAACAAGCGTCAACGATCATTGTGAAAATGCTCTCATCATAGTTAATCACCAATCTTTTTAGATTCGATCTCAAAATGGCATTCGGTTTATCACGTATTATAGGCTACGAGCTAAATTGAAGTACCCATTCTTAAAGGCTAATAACAAGCCAACTTGATTTCGTTTAATACTTTTACGCATTTCTTACAACTGACATGTTTTTTAACTTACGATCTGATAACGTCATTAAATTAACAAACTTCTTGAAAGACCTATTTCTATATTGGATGGGTGACGATTCTATGCTCCTGCCACTGTTGGAACTTGAAACATCACCATACTGTTCTTCTTTTAATATGGCCAACCTACGTATATATTTTTTCACAGCCAAGTTTTTGTCGGTCCGAGCCCATTCTAAACATTAACTCTCTTCCTCATTCTTTTTTCTCTGCACTCGACAAATCGCTTATACGATATATATAAAGTTCAGATATTAATGCGAAATGTAGGAAAAATATTTTTACTAAACATATTTCATGGTAGTTTAGTTAAAAGATTCTAAATCATTTTAATTTTATAAGTTATGTTATGCTTTTCATTAAGTTTACAATATTATCAAACTGTAATAAAAACTGTTCTAAATTTCAAATTAATTAGAATATTATAATAATGTTACTTTATTTTTAATCTGATTAATTTGAATACATTCGACTTCGGAATTTCTTACACGCCGTCTTATCTTGCTAGGCATTTTTTGTCATTATGATTTATCTAATATTTAGAATATACTATTTATACACTTATGTCAATTTCATAATAAAATAACAAAATATTAATCATATTGATTTTTAATACAAAATTAATAAACAAATTATGTATTGTGTATTTTAAGTACAATTTTTTTAATTGCAATTCATTTTAGAATTGAAATGAAAAAAATTGTACAATAATTTCATTATTATACTATATTAAAAATTGTTTAATATAAAACTCGAAGTCGCGTGTATTAGTTCTAATATAACTAATTATTGATTATCATAATAATTTTGTAATTGTTAAAAACTTATTAAAATCGCTATTGGCGAGATTGTTATTGCACATGAAAATATGTCATTGTTCACAAGTAAAAGAAAAATACTATATAGTGCCAGCTATTTTTATTGTTTATTGTTTAATAATCGGTACATATCTTAGCTATTGTTGTAGAAAATAGTTAAACTCTCGATATTGAAATTTACCATATTGGTCATCTTTCCGAAATAGTTATCTGGGATGACTCTCACTTTCACATTTGTTCAAATAAAGTTTGTTTAAACATTTCCAATAAAATGTTTGCTCATAATTAATTGATATATTTTATTTATTGATTAATATTGGCAATTTTTGCAAGATCATGTTTCAATGTTGAAATAATACAATGTTTTAATTGTAAAATTGAAGAAATTAAACAAATAAAATAAAACTTGTTGGCACAATAAAAAGTTTTATTTTTGATGCAATGTATTGCGTGAAAGTTGAACCGTAACCTTTCATCTTAAATGTTTATCAAATTAATAATACTCAACATCATGAGTGTACTACATGTAATTAAGTTGATTGTAATTGATTTTGTATTGCATTGTTAAAAAAATTATCTGTATATTGGTTCAGAAAGAGAACTATTTTTTTGTAAAAACTGCCATCTATATGTAATCTATACAAAAGCATAATCATATTTTGATGATGATATATACTATTTTTCCAAAATGCCCATATCGTATTCAAATTGATGATAAAATTTGCCAAGAATACGTCGAAAAAAGTATTACACAAGTTCGAATGTCATAATCATTATTCCAAATGAAACTGTATATTTATCAATGTAAATCCTAATGTGAACAAATAAAACATATTTTTTTCAATTTCAAGCTTTATTATTCTCAAACAAAATACATCCTCATACTTCATCTTTAAATGAAAATTAAATTAACATCAATTATAACATTTTTAAATATTCTATAATATCAATTTGAAAAATTAAAAAAATTATTGAATATAATCATTTATTTAAGTATATTATAAAAGCAAGTTTTCGCTGTAATACTTTTATGCAATTCGCTAAAGAGGGTTGCAGTTGTTTTTGATCGAAACTATGAAACTCCAGTTAGCATAATTAGATTATCTCGTTAGTGCAACTTAGAATGACTGATGACTATAACTGAGTAATACCATTGTCGTATCATCCCTAACTTATGCATTCATAGTTGTGTTTATAATTTATACTTCAAACATGGGTCCACTTAGACAAATCTGCAGGCAATTATTGTAATGCTTATTGTTGTCAATAATTCGCTTGTCTACATGGTTAAGTATTATTTGTATATGTTTCCCAGGTAAATGAGGGTTAAAACAATAAGTTTAATTTATAGAGATACAATGAATCGTCTAATATATATAATCTAATTACATTCTAAATCCCATTTTCACTTGTATTTTGTTTAGCAATACAATATTTCGATTGAAATTGTTTTAAATAGTCACAATGAAAATAAAATAGGCTTGAGGTGAGATAACTAACGTTGAGAAAGTGTATACAGTACGACACGTGTACATATGAATGTAAGCACAGAAACTGGGGGTATAAATTTTACATGGGTCATGAGGTCCTTTCGTGGGCAAACGCGGGAAGGAGAGCCTCTTTGCTATGGATACGACACTTTGGGGACGAGTTATCTTGCTATACTGAGTCTCGGCTTCCCTCGTGGAAACAAAATTTCTCTACAAATTGTTCTCAAAATTCGGTTTAAAAAATTATGTTCTTGTAAAACTTGTTCAGTCGGGACGATTGCTTTCGTCGCGAAATCCTCCCACGATATTATTTTCGTAACCTTTTTTTTGCCTTTTTCACTATTTTTTTTTTCAACTACCCAAAGAGTCAATTCACAACTTTCTTGTGTTTTTTTATTTTGTTTCCTTTTTTTCTTCTTTTTGATGAAGCTGTATTTTTCGATAAAGCTATTGTTATTGGATAATAATTGTTCCGGTGGAATACAAAAAGGTATATAAGGTTTCCAGGAAACTCGTCCGGGTTCATCGATTTCAGTCACGAGTAGAGAAACATTGGAAACAGGAACAAACGAATGTGTTACCGATAAAAATTGATTTTATCTTTAGCCTTTTCTTTTTTGTTTTCTGCTAGGCTACCCTTCTAGAGATAATTCGTTAATCAAACATTTATTTTCGCTTGCCATTTCTGGACATCTATAATTAAATGGCATAAGTGTTTCTAAATGGATGTCAAAGAAAATTCCATGACGAAATGAAATTATTCACGGTAAGAAATGAATACATTTAACCAGTCATTTAAAGCAAAAAGTAATAAGGATGATAAATTGTGCGTTTAAAAAATAACGTAAATGTGAAATTGTGTATGTATTTTTCATACATTTTTCATCTCTTTTTCGATGATTTTTGAACAATTTTAAAAATTCGTTTCTTGTTGAAAAATTTATGATTTCGTAAAATACGACAAATTTGGTACAAAATCGATGGTCTGTTAATGAATCGCGGATGTGATGAATACTTTCGAAAATGTTCTACTTTGAAACAATGATGAAAACTGCAGAAAAACAATTTTTTGTTTCTTCCCATTTGTTCAATCTATATTCGTAAAATCCTTTCTTTTTTTTAAAGCGGTCTTTGTTAGACATAAAATAAATTAACTTAATTTAAAATAACTATATATTCTTGATCATCAAATAATACTCTTACTGATCATATACTAAACACTTTGACAATCAGCGTTCTTATTCCCTACTGTTTCATCAAAAACAGATATAAAATAATTTGCATTTAAATATCCAATAGTACGTATTTTGTCGACTGACAACATTGCCAATGATTTCCAATAAAACGCGATGAAAGTAAAGAAGAAACTATAGAAGAACACGATGAAAGAGGCGCGGGGATATACGCGGGAAAATAACAGGCGACTAGTTGAAATGGAAAAGAACAGGATCGAAAAAGGAACAAATTCGGTATTATATGCATGGGAAAATGTACTCGTTCGATAGTGAAATGAGAATTTCGTTATTTGTGGATTACCACATATGCGTCGTTTCTTTTCTCGTCGATTTTAAATGTGACGTGGAACACGTGCTCAAGCTCGTTCTTTCGACGCCGCCCTCGGTGTTCGGACCTCTCTGCACATTCGCCGCAAAGGGCATTTGTTTTAATTTTGTCCGTTCAATTCGTGATAAATATAAAGCCAATCTCATCGATCTTTATTCATTTTACGATAATGTTTATTTCTTTCATTTTAAGCGTGAAATGTTCGTTTTGCAATTTTGGTTTGCAAAGATAACGTTAGATAGTTTGATAAGTGAGACGAACGAAAACGAAGTTAGTTCGTCTAGTAAATCTTTACTTTTTTTGGGCGACGTTTCATTTTTAGTTTGAGTTTTTTTTTCGATATATTGGTCCATTTAAGCGAATGAAATTTTAATATTTGATAAGATGCCAGATGCCTGGGATTCGACTCTGTTATTCGAGTCAGTTTTCTTTAGTACACAACAAGTCCCATAACAGATATTAAATACCGTCGTTGCCGAGAACTGCCAACGAATAAGTACGTAAGAGAAAAGCAGCTCGAGATACAAGCGAACGATTGTATAAAAAGCAACTTGTGAATTCGTGCAATTTCGTTACGGATTAAATTTCGTCTAGTCTTATCTCATTTGCAAACACTTCATACACTATTTGAATTGGACTGCAAAATCTTGTTCAACATTTGATTTTCATCGATATCTTACGTCTTTTAATCCGAGACTTTTTTTCGCCAGTTTAATATTTAAGTAATAGAAATCATTTTTTTCCCTGAGTACATTTAGTAGATGAATGTCTCATTGATATGTAATCTAGATTTACGTTAGTTTATTTAATGGTATTATTTCGTAGGAATTGCTTTAGTTATACTTTATGTTTGTTGGTAATTTACATTAACATTCATTATTGATTGTATTCATAATATATTAATACATTTTTTTAGACAAGTCAATGAATGAATAATAAATATGTTTTAATATTCTTACACGATCTGATCAATATAATCCATTGAATCAATATTTTGTATTCAAATGACATTCATTATTCGTTAATTGACATATTCTTTAAATCAGTAATATTTTAACAATCATGCTACTTTTAATCCTCGTGTGCCATATCCCCAACCAGTTGATTCATCTGAAAATTCGTACTTGGTAGTTCAACTGTTATTAGGCAACAAATTATCAAAGCCCATAAAAGACGCATACATGATGTCCAACTTCAAACCTGTGCGAGTGCAACGAATGTCGCTTCTTTGCAAACTGGTTGCAGCAAATTCGCCAAGAAAAAAAAAAAAAAAAAAAACGAAACAAAAAATAAAAAAAAG